>OVBE01001908.1:307-33497 GCA_900406425.1 Iberis pinnata | reverse complement strand
TAAAACGTACTATTAAAACTTAAGCATTAAATCGGTCTAAACCATGCTTGTTGATTATATTGCATGTTTGGGTATTTTTTGGGGAATTATTGGTGCAGGTTGCGGACCGAACTCATTGAGCTTAGTAGTTGCTCACGTCTCACTCTCTTTTGCAGGAAACCGTAAAGGGACTTAGAGGGACTAGAGGAACAGTAGGTTGTTGATTGTAGTTTGTTTGGCCTTTTGTAAAATACATGTTTTGGTTGTACATGTATGTTTTGAGCGTTAGGCTCGGGCCCAAACTTGTGTATTATATGCCTTGTAAACGTTTTATGTATAAAAGAACTATGTTTAATATAAATGTGGTTTCATATGATACATTGTCTTTTCCGGACTATACTAACGGCTTAGCGTCATTTGGGTTGGCAAGCCCTTAATGGCGTTAAGACGGGATTTTGTACTTAAGTCATTTTATCTGAGGTTTCGGATTCGTTTCGAACCTCGGATAATTCGCCTAAGTATAGGATCAATGTGACGCTCCCTTTCTAGTCGTGATCGGGGGTGTTACAATGCCCCTCCTTGCGTAGGGCATGTGCGAGTTACATCTTGGCTTTTGTTTGTAGTTTTTGGGAGGTTGCGAAGGTACAATTGGTAAAATTTTATATGTGGATACTGTAAAAGGTGACGAGACTGACTCAGAGATCGATGTATGAGTGAACAAAATGATTATTATTAAATGAAATTGCTGCACCCAGTGGGTTGCCTACGTACCCCAAAACGGGGATCAAGCGAGGTCGTAGTTCTCGGTACAAAGGAACCTAAGAATAGAATCTCTTAAGTTTGGTGCCATTCCAAGAGTTTGGGATCGGCGTTCCGTCTGTAGATTTCAGCTCGTATACCCCAGGTTTGACTATCTTAGACACTTCATATGGGCCTTCCCACCGAGCTCCCAGTTTACCAACATTCTCTTCGGCAGTATTTGCGTAGGTAATTCGCAGGACCAAGTATCCTTCTTTAAATTGTCGCTGCTTGACTCCTTTTTCATAGTATCGTCTTGTGGTTTGCTGATAGGCATGTATCCGATAGAATGCTCTGTCTCGGATCTCCTCTACGTCGTCGAGAGAGTCGAGGAGCATGGCGTTGTTAACGGCTTCACTTTCTGGCAACTTTTCTCGGCGTAAGCTGAATACGGCTGCTTCAGATGGTGCTAAAGCTTTGATTCCATGGGCCAAGGAGAATGGTGTCTGATTGGTAGATTGCCGAGGTGTAGTTTGGCAAGACCAAAGGACACCATCTAGCACGTCTACCCAACATCCCTTTTTGGAATCGAGTCTTTTCTTCAGTCCGTCGACTATAATTTTGTTAATGGCCTCGGCCTGTCTATTTGCTTGCACATACCTTGGCGTGGAATGGTTCAGCCGGATGTTCCACCTGTAACATGGGAAATAAGTAGATAGTTAGTATAAATCGACGTATGTGTCGGGGTTGGTGCTGGTTTTCCGTCCACTTGTCGCAAAAAGCTTGCATTGTTTTTGCACAGAAGTTAGTGCCATTATCCATCATGATTTCGTACGGGATGCCATGCCGGCAGATTATTTTTTTCAATATGAAGTCTTGTGCCTGCAATACTCATAGAGAATGCGGGTCGTTAATGACCCTGTGCATAGGAATCATCTTGCCGATTTAGGAGTCTGTGGTATTTAGACACGAAACCTGTTTTGCTTTAACAGCTGTGTACGATTCGGCTTCGACCCACTTGGTGAAGTCAGTGATTACCAGTAGGAATTTGTGCTTGTTTGTTCCGACTGGAAAAGGTCCGACGACGTCCATCCCCCACTTCATGAATGGATAGGGGTTTACTGATGCATTTATTGGTTCGGTGGGTGCGTGGTTAGTTGGTCTGTGTCGTTGGCACATTTCGAATCGCTTGGCGTACTCTTGGCTATCATGCAACATCTTTGGCCAGTAGTGTTCGTGCTTCTGTATACGTAATGCCAGGTACCTTCCGCTAGAATGGCTTCCACCTACTTTTTCGTGAAGTTCGGCAAGTACTTTCTGCAAATCGTCTCTGTTAATGCATCGTAGTAGGATTCCGGACGCGGAACGTTTGTAAAGTTGCCCATCTATGACGGTATATCTTGCTGCCTTGACTCGAAGCCACCGCGCTGCCCACTTGTCGTCGGGCACCGTTCCTGTAAGAATATGCTCCTTTATCTCGGCTCGCCAGTAAGGTGGGTTTTGTTGGTCTTGCTCTCGTTTGAAAGATAATAGCTCGTCGATGGCGTTAGACATCATGGTGGTGATACTTGGTGAAGTTAAGTACTCCATCGAGATGGTCCTTGTTAGTTCCAGTTCGTTGGTTGAAGCCATGTTGGTTAAAGTGTTGGCAAGCTTGTTCTCGTTTTGTGGAATTTTGGTGAGTTCAAAGCTCTAAAAACAGTTGGCCATTTCTTGGACCATTTGGTGGTATTGTAGCATCCTTTCGTTCTTTGTTTCGTATTCTCCGCTGAATTGGCTGGTGACGAGCTGGGAGTCGCAGAAGGCGTGTATTCGTGAAGCGCCGAGGATCTTTGCAAGTCATAGTCCTGCCAGTAAGGCTTCATACTCTGCTTTGTTGTTGGATGCTTCAAACTTGATCCTGAAGGCTTGTTCGATTACCTCGCTAGTTGGTGATTCGAGCCTGACACCCGCACATGATCCCTATTTCCTTCGTGATCCGGCAACGTAAAGATTCCATATGCTTGGTAGAGGTGCGACCTGTGCCTCGGGTGGTATTTTTGCAATAAAATCTGCAAGAACCTGGGACTTTGAACATGTTCGATTCCGATACTCCACGTCGTATTCGCTAAGCTCGACTGCCCATTTGGTCAACCTTCCAGATTGGTTCGGGCTATGAAGTATAGTGCGTAGTGGCTGGTTGCTGGGTACGACAATGGTATGTGATTGGAAGTAAGGTCGTAGTTTCCGAACTGCGGATACTACTGCTAGCGCTATCTTTTCGATGGTTGGGTACCGCGTCTCGGCATCATTGAGCGATTTGCTGACGTAGAAGATCGGTTTCTGTTCTCCTTGGCTTTCCTTTACGAGGACGCCACTGACTGCTGCCTCGGAAACTACGACATAGTGGTAGAGGATCTCGCCGTCCTCTGGTTTGGCGAGTACAGGAGGTGTGGTTAGGTATGCTTTGAGTTCGTCGAATACGATCTGGCACTTTGCATCCCACTCGAAACACTTGTTCCCTTTGAGGATTTGGTAGAATGGCAAGCTCTTGTTGGTAGACCGGGAGATGAACCTGTTCAGCGCGGCAATGCGACCTGTTAGATATTGCACTTCCTTCTTCGTTCGTGGTGCTGGTAAATTGAGGATGGCTCTGATCTGTTTGGGGTTTGCTTTGATCCCTCTCTTTGTTATGATGTACCCTAAGAATTCACCGGATGTGACTCCAAAGGTACACTTGGTTGGATTAAGCTTCATTCCGTAAAGGTTGAGTGTTTTGAAGCATTTTGCCAGGTGGTTGATGTGGTTGCTGGCCTTGGCGGATTTAACGAGCATATCGTCGATATAGACTTCCATAGACCTGCCGATCTCATCTGCGAACATTTTGTTGACTAGGCGTTGGTACGTTGCTCCTACATTTTTTTATCCCGAAGGGCATTACCTTGTAGCAATAAATTCCTCTGTCCTTGATAAAGGCGGTTTTCTCCCGATCTGCTTGATGCATTATGATTTGGTTATACCCTGAAAAGGCATCCATAAAAGTTAAGAGCTTGTTGCCTGCCGTAGCTTCCACTAATCTGTCTATTGTGAGGCAGGGGGAAGCTGCCTTTGGGATATGCCTTATTGAGGTCGGTGAAGTCGACGCACACGCGCCACTTGCCGTTCTTCTTTTTAACGATGACAGGATTGGCCAGCCATTCCGGGTACTTCACCTCAGCAATCGAGCTAGCGTTCAGGAATTTCTCTACCTCGTCATTAACTGCTTGAGAACGTTCTGTTCCGAGCTTGCAGTGCTTATATTTTATTGGTCTGTAGCTCGGGTCCACGTTTAGCTCGTGCCAGGTGATCGATGGATCGATACCTTTCATGTCGTCTATGGTCCAAGCGAAAGTTCCGACATTCTCTTTTAGTAGTTTGATTAGCTCGATTTTAATGGTCTCGTCTAGCTTCTTCCCGATTCCTGTAGTTCGGTTCGGATGTTCGGCATAAATACTGACTTGTTCAACTTTGTCGAGTTCTGGTGTAGAGTTTTAGATCGGCAATGGACTTGTTGTTTTATCTGATACATGTAAGGTTCGTGTCCGATGTTTCGTTAAAAAGCAGGTTCGAGCTACGCGTTGGTTTCCCCTAATCGTCCATGTTCCTCTATCCGTCGGGAATTTGACGCATTGGTGGTATGTTGACACCACGACCTTCATGGAGTAAAGCCATGGCGTGCCTAACATTACATTGAATGCCGAGTCCTGTTCCATAACAACAAATTTGACCATTTGGGTGGACCCTCCGGCCTGAACAGGTAACTTAACCGTTGCGGCAGAAGAAACGGTTTTGCCGCTGAAACCTGTGAGTGTTCTGCTGCCGTCCTTGATTAGGTTGGCACTGATTCCCATGTTGTCTAGCGTTCTTTTAAAAATGATGTCCACTGAACTACCTGTGGCGATGAGTATTCTAGCTGCCTATGTATTCGCAATGACCAGATCGATAACTAGGAAGTTGTTGTGAGGTTGACTTAGACCTTTAAGATCAGCATCTCAGAACTCGAGTGGTGGAGAGGTCGGCGCGATGTTGGTCAGTTCCTTTTGTGCAATGGCAGCTCGTCGTTCGGAGTTTCGGATAGATCGCACGGAGTCGTTGCATGAGACTAACCCGCCCATAATTACATTGACTCCCCTTCTAGGCAGTGAACCTTCTGTAGCTCGATCGTCTGGACTGCGATCTCGCGTTCGAGTGGGAGGTGCCATGTCGTCGCTTGTATGCGAGCTCTTTTCTCGAACTGTACTGACCTAGTGGGCCTTATCCTTGGTAGATGAATTATGCCACGTGTTTCCACCTTGTCCTCGATCGTTGTTCCGGCTTCTGCTAGTATTAATCTTGCCGTCTTGGAACTTCTTCAGAAGGAGAGCCTGTAGATGACGGCAGTCCGCGGTTTTGTGTCCGCTTCATTAGTGGAAGTTGCAATACGCTTCTGGATCATTATCGGAAGGTGGGGGCTGGCCGGCGTTTTTCTCACTATCCGTGATTGCATAAATGGCACGTCCTCGCCTGTCCCTTGAGTAGTGTTGCCTTGGTTCTCGGGGGACTTCCTCCTTATCTCGGCTAGGTCTTGTGCCGTGGTGCCTTTTGGACATCACGGCATGCTCCTCCTCTATCTCGATAAATTTTTGGCTAGATGAAGTGCGTCCTCTAATGTTTGCGGAGGGTTAATGAGTAGCTCGTCCTTTAACCTTGATTTGAACCACAATGCCTTTTGTAGTGCGGCGATTGCCCCTTCGTCGTTAATCACAATACAAGCTACGACTCCTTTGAACCGGTCAATGAAATCCTTCAGCGATTCCTCTTCCTGCCGGGACAGCGTCCACATGTCGGTTGTTGACGCTTTCTTCGCGATGTACATGGAGTAGTGTTTGATGAACACAGTTGAAAGCTGTTGAAACGTGTTGATGGTTCCAGGCTCCAAATGGGAGAACCAATCTAAGGCTGAATCTGACAAGTTTTAAACAAAAAGTTGACACAGACCTACATCCCGTTCTTCTGGCGAGAATTAAGCTTGCGCCATAGCAGTTGTGAAGGTTGTCAGGTATTGGACCGGGTCACTTTTGCCGTCGTACCCTGTGAACTTGATTTTAGCGAAATGCCAAACTGAGATGTCGGTAACTCTCCTTGAAAATGGGGTTCGTTGAGTCTCTTCAATGGCGCGAAGGATATCGGTAGCCGAGCTAGTGGCATGGTGTACCTGTATTCTGATCCGTATCTCGGTATCCTCGATCGTGCTCCTGAACCTGGTCGCGTTTGTGTAGTCTGACCGACCTTGATTTCCATCCGTCTTGGGAGTTTGGTGAGATGCTCCGAATAGATTTTGGTTGACTGTGCGTGCGTCCCTCTCCTCTGTGGACGCAGTGATGCCTTCCAGCTGTGCTCTTAGGGTCTAGGATTCCGCTCTTAGCTTGGCGGTTTCTGTATTCTGCTCTTTTATCTGGTTTAGTAGGTCTTGCATGGTGATTTCTGGGGCTTCTTCCTCGTGGTCTTAACCCGTTCTTTCAACATGATCGTCTTTGTTTGCTATGTTGATGGTAGATCCATCTGGTCCTTTTTCGATTGATCCCATGGTCATTGCTTCTTGTTGATTGTTCCTGCAAAGATAAATCACGAAATTGTCTAGCTAGTCCCCACAGACAGCACCAACTGTTGAATCAAGACTTAACAAGTAGGTTTAAATCTTTGATCTTGTGGGTAAAAGTTAGGAAGAATTTCATATCTTTTAGGAATAATTACATGGGTATTTATTGTGAAAATAAATGCTTAAAATCCTAATTACATTGATTAACCCTAATGGGCCTCGAGGTGGACGGCCCATCTCATCAGATCGTCCCACCTGAATCTTGGTCTTCCAAGCCCCTTTCTTCCCTAGGTGTCGGCGTCCACCTGGGCCCTAAGTCGAAATGGGATTTTTGGGTAGGTGCTACACCTGGTATCAATAGAAACCATAGAGCGCAGAGATTTGCCTTAACCGTTGTCTCTCTTTCTTATAACCTAAAATCGTAGGCGATTTTTCAAAAATTGGTATCAGAGAAAAGTTGTGAAGATCGATGTATAGGAATGGTTCTTTTAATTTCGATATCGCAAGATTCGAATAGGAAGGGAAACTTTGGTCTACGGTAGAGGTGAATGACAGATCTGCTAACACAGCACGGGATGAAGAAAGCTTTATTGGATTCAAGACCGAAGAAGATCACAGAAGATGAATGGGACAAGATGCAGGACGAAGTTGTTTCAATGATTCACTTATGTCTATCAGACGACATAACGCATCAAGTTATGGATCTCACAACTTTCAAAGAGATGTGTGAGAAATTGGAGAAGATGTATATGTCGCTATCGTTGCCTAGTAAGTTATATCTAAAGCAAAGGTTGTATGGGCTGAAGATGCATTCAAATACGAATCTTGTGGCACATGTAAACACCTTCAATACAATCATCAGCGATCTTGCACGTGTATACGTGAAGATTAAGGATGAGGATCAAGCCATGATCTCGTTGTGTTCTCTACCTCCCCAATATGAGACGCTGATCATAGCTCTTACAGTCGATAAACAGACTGTAAAGCTAGAGACAGTTGCTGTGATGTTAATCGGTCACCATGAGAGATGAAAGCATACATGTTCATCGGAACAATCTAAGGAGATGGATTGTATGTAAAATACAATCATAATAAGGGGAAGCAGAAACAAGCGGATAGAAACAAAAGAAAATCGAAGCAGAAGACCAAGGACAAAGTAGTCGGTTTTGGATGTGGGAAGAAGGACCACTTCAAAAAGGAATTTTCTAATAAAAAAAATTAGGAAACTCAGCAAATGTGCTTAAGAAGGAAACATATTCAGAAGGATCAATCGATTACGACATGTTATAAGTCACATCAGGAAATCACACGGATTATTGGATCATGGACTCAGGTGCCTCATTCCATATGACTCATAACAAAGATCTATTTGAGACATACAAGAGTGGGAACATAGGGCAAGTTATGTTGGCAGAATGACAGACTGTGTTCTATCGTCGGTGTTGAACAGATCAAATTTTGGATGCAGGATGGCGTAGTTATAACATTGAATGATGTCAAGCATCTTCGAAAGGTGAAGAAGAACTTGTTCTCCTTGGGCACGCTTCAGAGAAACGGATACAAATTCATTGGTGAAGAAGGTGATGACATTTTATCTGTATGCAAAGGAGGCTTAGTCGTGATAAAAGGACTGATGACAGGTGGAAGTGTATATCAAATGGTCGGAAGTGTAGTTACAGGTGAAGTTGTAGCTGCAAAATCTGATGCAGATTGTGTTGCTTTATAACACATGCTTTTGGGTCATATTGGAGAACATGGTTTGAACGAACTCCATAAAATGGGTCTTATGGATGGGTTGAAAAGTTGTAAAATGGATTTTTGCAAGTTCTGTGTGATGGGAAAGCAGTCTAAAGAGTCTTTCAAAACATGAAAACGCACAACAAAGTATCTTCTAGACTATGTTCATTCTGATGTGTGGGGACCAACAAGAGAGCAGTCGTTAGGAGGCTTAAGGTACTTCATTTTATTAATTCAAGACTTCTCCAAGAAGGTTTGGGTGTACTTCTTAAGGCAAATCTGAGGTGTTCGCAAAATTCAAGATTTGGATTGCTGAAGTTGAAAACCAGACAGGGAGAAATGTGAAGTATTTGAGGTTAGATAATGGAACAAAATATACTGATGGGAAATTCCATAAGTTCTGTGAGGAAAGAGGCATTCAAATGCACTTTTCAGTGAGAAAAACGCCCCACCAAAACGGAGTCATGAGAGGATGAATTGATCTATTGCTGAGAAAGCGAGGTGTTTGGAGTTAAATGCACGGTTACCATAGCAGTTCTGGGTAGAATCAGTAAATACAGCGATCTATCTCATCAATAGATCGCCAAGGAAATCTCTTAAAGGAAAGCTCACATAAGAGGTTTGGACTGGGAAAGATGTAGATCTTTCAAACTTGAAGATATTTGGATGTCCAGCTTATATGCTTATCTCTAGTGATGAAAGATCTAAGCTGGATTCAAAATCCAAGAAGTGCATCTTTGTTGGATTTGAGAAAGGTGTAAAAAGCTTCAAGTTATGGGACCGTAAGGCAAGGAAAAGAGTGATCAGTCGAGATATGGTCTTTGATGAGCAATTGATGGTGCAACAAGCAAGATCAGAACAATACAAAGTGACCATTGAGACTGACAAAAACGAAATTGAGATGCCACAGGAAGAAAATGCAGCAAGCAGTGATGAGCAAAGAGAAGAAGTCAGAAATACAGAGGAAACAAGGGTATCAGGTAGACCAAGACGTGTGATCAAGCCTCCTGAAAGATATGGGTTTGAAGACATGGTTAACTACGCTTTAGTAGTTGGCACAGATTATTCTTCAACTAACAATGAAGCTATAACTAGTTCGGAGAAAGAAGAATTGATCGGTGCCATGACTGAAGAAAATATTGGCTTAGAGAAAAATCAGACATGGGATCTTGTGTCTTTACCAAAAGGCAAGAAGGCGATTGGTTGCAAGAGGGTTTTCAAGAGGAATACAGGAGAGTCAGAAAAAGAAGCTGTAAAATTCAAGGCAAGGTTAGTAGCAAAAGGATGCTCACAAAGGAAAGGAGTTGATTATGACGAAATTTTTAGTCATGTTGTTAGATACACTTCTATATGAATTGTGTTGAGTGTGGTAGCTAGGATTTGCATCTTGAACAAATGGATGTTAAAACAACATTTCTTAATGGAGATTTGGAGGAAGAAATTTATATGGTGCAACCACAAGGGTTTGTGAAACCAGGTGAAGAGAAGTTTGTGTGCAGACTTAAGAAGTCACTCTATGGTTTGAAGCAAGCTCCTAGGCAATGATACAAATGTTTTGATTCACATATGATATATTTAGGCTGCCAAAGATGTGAGTATGATTGCTGCGTTTACACTAAGTCGCTTGATAGCAATTCTCCCATATTCTTGTTGTTGTATGTTGATGACATGCTTATTGCTGGAAACAATATGGAGAATATTGTAGAATTAAAAGGGCTATTGGGAAGATAGTTTGAGATGAAGGATCTAGGAGATGCAAGAAGATTCTTGGGATGGAGATTTGCTGAGATAGAAGCTCTAAGAGATTATGGCTTTCTTAAATAAGTTACATTGAAAAGGTGATAGAAAGATTTGACATAAAAAACGCCAAGATTGTTTCTACACCTTTGGCGATCACTTCAGGCTTTCAACATCTCAATGCCCTAAGTATGATAAAGAAATTAGAGATATGGCGAAAGGTCTTTATGCTAGCGCAGTTGGTTGTTTGATGTATGCTATGGTGTGCAGTAGACCGGATTTAGCACAAGCTATTAGTCAAGTAAGCAAGTACATGTCTAATCCCGTAAGAAAACATTGGAAAGCACTGAAATAGATTCTCAGGTATTTGACAGGTACAACTAACTCTGGGCTAATTTTTGGAGGTCAAAAGTGTGGTTCAGTTGTGGGATATGTAGATTCAGATTATGCAAGTGATCTAAACAACAGAAGGTCTACTACAAGATATGTTTATACTCTTGCAGGAGGTCCTATTTGTTGGAGATCTGTTTTACAATATGTTGTTGCAATGTCTACCACTGAAACTGAATACATGGCTATTGGAGAAGAAGCTAAAGAAGCGTTATGGGTAAAAGGACTTGCGAAGGAGTTGGGTGCGGAGAAAGGTAGTGTTCAGTTACACTGTGATAGTTAAAGCGTTCTATTTTTGGCAAAAAATCAGGTGTATCATGTTTGGACGAAGCACATAGATGTGAAGTTTCACAAGATTATAGAACTTTCAACTTTAGGTGAAGTTCTGTTGGAAAATGTGCATACGTCAGAGAATGCAGCTGACATGTTAACCAAACTAGTCACCAGAGTGAAGTTCAAGCATTGCTTGGACATACTACAAGTCTTCCGCCGCTAAAAGAAGCAGGAGGCCCCTAAAACTAGATAAGTATGCAACTATGGATTTGTAAAGATTGATTTTATGTCAATGTGAAGCTTGTTAAAAATATGACATAAAAATATTAAAGAAATCCTAAAACGTAACGGTTTACCTCAATCGTTTTCTTTTTTTCTTCTAACCTAAAACCGCACAACAAACAGTATACAAAGTAGTCGTCCACTCTTCGAATATTAGATAAGACGGATTATAAACGACTTCATTTAATAAATAGCATGCGTGAATTTTCTTCCTCTTTAATTCGTCAAAAATTACAACTTTGAATAGACATCTTGTGTTTTAAATTCTTTAATATCTCAGTTGGGATCACTGCATTTGTTTAGTATGTCCATAACATGAGTAGATCATGGACCAAAAAAGAGAGAACATGAGTAGATCTTGACCAAACCAAAAAAGAGAGAACATGAGGGAGATTAAAAATAATTAAAATGTTCCACTTTTCAGTCTCCGTTAGCGACTATATCTTAGTGTTACTGTTACGTTACTTTTTTTTTTTTTTTTTTTGTCGGTAAGCCACCCCAATGACAATGTGGAACTGTTATAGGTTAATAAATTCTATCATAATTCTTTTTAGAAAAGCTCTCGTGAATCATCAAGGATTATAACCATTTTTAAAAAATAAATAAGAACATCATTTTGTTTTAGGATGTGTCGGTTGTGTCTGCGTACATAGTCGAAATCGTGTCATGTGTTCAACTTCCCAAGAGTTAGAGTTGCATTTTGTTTGCTATGTGAGGCTTTGTTTTTTAGACTTCATATGTTCTGTAGCTATAACATGTTTGGTATTATTTATTCAATGTTGGTGCAGAATCGTTGCGCTCTTAACATGATAGTCCTTCTCGCTCTAAAAAGCATGGAAAACTCACTACCCGTCCACAAAGCATACTCGTTTTTAGTGCAATTAAAAGAAAATTCATCCCAGAGAATTCTTTTTTTTTTTTTAATATCAATTTTGGCAAAAACATGTCTCACACGATAAAGCAAATCTTACTGAATTTTATTCGCACAAAAATTATTTTTTTTTAAAGGAAATTTTCAAAAATACCACAAAAAAACTAGGTATATTTCGAGAATTGGCATTGGCCTAGTGATATTCATAAGTCCACATGAATTATGTTTGTGGCCAAAATGTTGACAAAAAATTGAGGTATATTTCAAAAATACAACATACTTCCATATTATTCCAAAAATACCACAAATTTTTTTCCCAAAAATATCACAAATTTAAAAAATCTTTAAATTTTAAAATTTAAACCCTAAACCTCAAAATCAAACCCCTTCCCCTTCAAACTCTATTTAGCTAAAAATTGAAATTTTAAACCCTTAAAATTAAATTTTAAATTTGTGGTATTTTTGAAACAAAAAATATTATGATAATATTTGAGAAAAATTATAGTGTGTTATTTTTAGAATATGAATTTTCTTTTGTGGAATTTTGAAATTTCTTATTGTGGAATTTCATGAAATTCCTTTTTTAAAACCGTCTTAGATCTGAAAAATCTCGAACGGTAGCAAAATTGGCCACTAGAATGAATGTTTTGATTTAATCCAACCTTAGATTTTTTTGGATAGCAGATGATTTGTCTGGTTTCATGTGGTTAAATCCACCAAACAGAAAAGAAAAACAAAAAACAAATGTCGAAATCCTTACATTCTTTGTTTAGTTAAAAGTTCAGCATATTGGAACACAAAATAACATCAACCGCAACTTTTCAAATAGGAACTAACGTCAAACCAACCGATCGAACCGACAGAAGCCATTCACTCTCTCCTTTCTCCATCAACCTTTATCTTTTTATGTCTACCAATTATATATAAAATGGTATATATCATTATATTTTGCTTTTTTTGTTACGCACGTAGACCATATTTTCATATATACACACACACACAATCATCTTCATGATCTCCGAGCGACTAATGCAAATATTATGTTTATATAGGAAAGAGAATCGGTGTGTATTTATATGTACAAGAGTGACGACAGAAACATCACAAGAATCTCCTTCGTTTCGTTTCGTTTCGTTCATTGTTATTATTGTTTGAGCTGCAAACTTTTCGGGTGAGAGTCGACGAGTATAGACCACAAAACATGCACATCTTCGTATGGACATGACTTCACGTCCTCGTATAGTATGTATATTCCTTTTCCTGCATCCACATGCATTTTCAATTGTCTCACTATATATAAAGACATATCCTCATATATATTGCAATTAAGACAAAAGAGTAGATATATCTCATCTGCACAAGTTTACATATACATAATACTTGAAAGTAGAGAGAACATACTCTTCTTTTGAGCAGAATTGACGCGAAACCATAGTTTCTTCAAGGAATTGAGCCACCCCATATTTCTCATATACTACTTGTTTGAGGCTCTTGCAAATATGAAATATTAATTATACTATATATCTTTATATAAATGAAACCAACCAATCAAAGTGCTCCTGAAGAATGAAGGAAGCCACATCAACGTGTTTTATATGTTCCTTTTCTAATTTAAGTATGGCCCACGCCACCATCTCCATCTTTCTCTTTTTCTATTTTTCTATTTTTCTTTTGTTTTCAGCATACAAATTTAAAACTTTCATTTTACTTATAACCGTGACACATGGATCCCAACTTCAATAAATGTAGTAGTTTATTAGTTGTCCGATCATGAGTTTTGATCAAGTATAACGCAAAATGATGATGGGGTCTCTTTGGTATTAGGTGTTTGTCAAACATCTTTCTCTATCTATCTTTTTTTTATAAAACTCACATGTGCCTCGAGAACAATCCCATTTCACCTATCATGTTTTTTCTTCACACTTCTTTATATTTATATTAATTAGTATTATATTCGAATGTCTTAGCTGATTTCATTGGTTTTCTTTATCGTCTGAGGTTATATTAATATGGGAATTAATTTTTAGGAGATTTCAGGTGAATTAGAAAATTTATGTGACTAGATTTTAGACCATGCTAAGCATGAGTTAATTTAATATATTGTTGGTATAAAATTTAATATAAAATATAATAATATTATATATTTTATTTATATTATTCATATATATACAAGGTAAAAGAGTCTACACAAAGTATCTTGATCTAACCACAATTTTTACTTTGCTTTTTGTTGTTAAAATTTTTATTCATACAAAAACAATAATAATTGTTCACGCAAACTTTTAAGTTGTATCAAAATATGATTTGAAAAATAAAATTTTGTGGAAAGATGGTAACATTATTGTATGTAGCTTAATTTTCACATATATTTAATTGAATTTATATCTTAAGTATTCTTACTATACACTATACACACGTATAAATATATATATATATATATATATAAGTAAATGTAAATAAAACGTTATAAAATCATTCATAAATATATTATTATTGCATAAATATAAGAACTCTTTTGAGTTAATATCTGCTATAGCCAACAAAAATTATAAATTTTTTATGCCGTAAAAATTCATAATATATAAAATTCATGATCTTTATTTATATTTTGTAAAAAAGTTATTTACTATTGACTAATAAATACTTTGAATTATAGTACAAATCTATTAAAGACACTTAAAAATATAATGTAATATTTAATAGTATTTTAACAAACATATATATATATATATATAGTATTTAATAAATAAATATATATATATATATATTTTTAGAATATATTAATTTTTATAACATAAAGAAGCAAAATCAAGAATTAAAACAAATGATACAAGTGAAATACTCAACATTTACAAAAGTATTTATGTGCACAATAATTTTTTCAAACTTTAAATGGAAGGAGTTCTTAATCCTAAAAATATAATATGATGAATTTTTTAGAAAATTTATGAAAATTGAGAGAAGATTATAGGACTTTTCATTGAGTGTTTTTATAAATATAAATAATTTTTATATGATTTATGATTTTCGGACCCACTTAATAGAGATGATGTGGAAGCATGAGAGGGGAGTAGAAACTCCCTAATTATATAATATCTTTGTTTTAAAATTCTCTACAATTCCACCTAAAGCCATGAGATTTGAGATTTCGTATTTTTAACTAAGAAAATCCACTGAAATACCATCAAATCACCAAAAATCCACTACTTAAAATAGTTTCAATAATAATGGATTTCATGAGACTTTTAAAAACACTAATTCAATAAAAATTGATTTCGTAAGACATTTTAAAATTCATGTTTGAATAACAGTGGATTGTCATTTTAGCATAAATTTTTCCAAATTTCACATTCATTACACCATCTTTACAAAAGAATGTTAAGGTGATATAAACCAGATCACCACTTGATAATCAAAAGGATATGCTAAACTGCTAAAACAATGGCGCTTAAGCAAAACTAGAGCCAAAGCAACTTTCATCCTCAAAAATGTCCTTTAACCAACATGGAATGCTAGCTGCAATTTCTTTTAGTGAGACCAAAATTAGGTCTAAATGTATTTGTAGTGTCTTAAAATGGTTTTGGGTTAACTCAAAATATATGGTCAACCCATTACAAAATTAGATAAAAACTCTGGTCAAAACTTAAGGTTGACTTTGGGTAGGCTCATACCGATTTGGCTAAACCGATACCAGTTCTTGATGTTTGTATCGGCGTGTTGTAACAAGTACAAAAAATCGGTATGAGTGTACCAGTTAGTTGTAACGGTGTCTTGTGACCTATATGCTCCTTCGTATACACTTCTTTTTCTATAGCTGTTAAATGTAGTTGGTACAACAAACTGGTATGATTGTACCCATATGTTGACCGGTATGTTTTGGCCGATATGAATCTCCGTGTTGAACTCTTATTGTGTAGCGGTCAGTTGAAGCTGATGTATGTAGTCGGTAAGCTCATACCGTTTGGATGAAACCGATATGACATACCGATATTAGATCATCTTGCTTCTTTTGGCTCATTTTTGTTCTATTTGATCAATTTTTTTATTTGGTTCACCTTAAACTCCTAAAATATGAAATTCTACAATCTATACATGCCCACATGAAAGTTAGTTTACCTAAAATGCAACAAAAATGAAAAGGTTCTTCTGTTATGGGATAACCTTCTCCCTTTGTCATCTTCCAATATCGATGTAAGGGCATGTTGTATTTGTTGTCTTCTTCTCAGTACGGGATGCAGAATTGCTAGTGATGAAGTCCAAGAACTGAGTTCCTTTCAAGCCTTTTGGATGATGTCCATAAACATTTTCCTTCAAACAATAATGAACTTCTATATTTCACAAATACTAAAGGACCCAAGGGAATAGAGATATCTATTCTGCTGAAAAAGATCATCTCTTCTTCAAAGAGAACATGTAGTACATATTAGCATAAATTGATGATGTTTTGTGTTTTTAGCACATTTTAATCCTCTTTTACAATATATTTTAGCTAGTTTAGGATGCATTTAAATTTGTATAATGTACATTTTGCATTGCATTGCATATTTCATGTGTTTAAGGTGGAAGAAATCAATATGGGATCATTTGGATGCAAAAATGGATTAAAAAGGAGCTTAATGGAGAAAAAATGGGCAAGTTGAAGAGCGAGGAGAACTATACCGGCCAAGCATACTGGCGGGATCACCCGGTTCGGTCATACATGACATGGCGTACCGACTCTGTCAGCCAGTATAACTAAGGATTCATGTATGGAGCTTTATACCGAGCCTATGCACTGGTATACCCATACCGAGCATGCTATACCGGTTGGAATTGGCCGGTAGAGAAGAGAAGAGCACACGAATGCCCACACCAACCAACTTAACCGGTACGCATATATCAATACACCCATATTGAGCATGGTGTATCGGTGGTTACATTTGTCCGGTACAAAGACTTGAAGAGCATACCGACAACACATACCGGTACCAAGCTACAAAAATTCAACATTAGAAGCATTGATCAATATTTTACCCATTTTGCCATGGATTAACCCACTTGTTTTTAGGTTAACCCAAAAAATTTTAGGACTGGTATTTTTTTATCTTAGACCTAGTGTCATAACAACTTTCACTCTACTTTTACTCTTTGTTTCCATTTTAGTGCTAGTTTTGAATATTTGCTTAAATCAAGTTCTATTTTCTTTCTTGTATGTTTTCTTCTTCTTATTTTCTTGTTAAGATCATGGTTGAGCATATCTCCTTCATGAGACTTTGTGTTTTAACCATGATTAGTGAGTAGTTCTTCATTAACACTACAAGAAAAAGTAGTATTGATAGCACTCCATGATAGCAAAAATTATTGGAGTGCTATCGTAGATGAATGAATTTTTTAATTATATCACAACATTAAATAAATGCTATGATAGAGTTTTAGTAAGCGGGAACCTAAAATTAACTTTTACGCAAAACACTTATTAAAATTTCATAATCTAATTTGTTTTCCCTCTCTCTACTCCAATTTCCCTCTTTTTACTTTCATTTTTCTCTCTTTCTCAACTAAACCCTAAGAAAAATCTATATCAATTCTCTCTCTCTCTCTCAATTTCCATCGACAACTCTGAAAGGTTTTTTACTCTGAATCTCCTTAATCAGTTGATTTCTCTCTAGAGAATTTATACGAGAAGTTTTAAATCAAATCAACCATTGCTTCTGATCGTTTGTGTCCCTCTAATCTCTATGGTTTCTCAATTTCCCAAACTTCACGGAGGATGTATCTACCTAGCCTCGCTTTGATACTTCAAGCTGAAATTTGTTTGACTTGTACTAATGTATCTCTAAGGTAAATCTTAAGAACACTAATTTTCAACCAGATATCCAAAACATTATCTCTAAGGTAAATCTCCGTCTTCAATTCACAGTGGCTTAATGATATCTCTAAGGTAAATCTTCTTCATAACAATGATACTTGACACCTTTAAACTTTAAACTCTTCTTCTTCTTCTCTGCGATTTGTTCTCGTTGCTAACTTCGTGTCGTCGTTTGATCCACCGAGCCACCGTCTTCATGTAGTGGTGATTCTCCTCCTGTTAGGTTTTTCCTTAGTGTCGGCCGATGATGTATCCTGGACTGACTAATCCGGCTTAGAATCTCCTGGTTGTACCAATAAGTTTGAAATGGTAACTCGATTTTTGATTTGGTATACTGGAATTGATTGATCGAGTTTGCTTTAATATCGCTTTGGATTTTGTATATATTGATGTGATTCCATATAGGTTAAGGTCTTAAACTGGATTAATGGAGTTGAAGGTGAATACCTTACTGGTTTAACTGCTCAATTTAAAGTACCATTGCCTTCTGATGTTGATTAAAGCGTTAGATTACCAACTGCTTTTGTATATCCTTTGGATTCGTGTTCTAATCTATCTTCCAGGGTCAGTTCTTGCTTTCTTTGTTTATATAATGTTATTCTTCCAATGACTTGGACTATTTCATGTAATTTGGGATTATATTTGGAGATGCATACAGTTTTTATGCTAGTTTCACTGAGATTTTCCATTTTTGTTTTAAAATTGGCTTTGCATTGTTGTTTCAGTTAGATAGACATATCGCCTTATCAGTCCGTGGTGATTGTGCTTTCACAGAGAAAGCAAAACATGCCAAGGTAGCTGGTGCTACTGCTCTGTTGGTGATTAATGACAAAGAAGGTTTGTTTTTTCAGTACAATCTTGGATTGAATGTTTTGTAGCTTTATATAAGCTAATTTAGTCATGCTCTGTTATTAGATCTTGATGAGATGGGATGTACTGAAAAGGACACATCTTTAAATGTGAGCATACTTGTTTTAATGATCTCTAAGTCTAGCGAGAATGCTCTCAACAGGTCTATGGTCCATGGTGCAAGGCTTAGAGGCTGAGTTTCAGTCTCATGTAAGAACTGATTTCTTTGTCTCTGCTTAAGGCTTTCAGCTGAAGTAGTATTCTTTTATCTCTTTCATGTAGGATAGATCGGTGATCAAACGTCACACAAATATGAAAAAGATTTCCTTTGTAGGACATTCTTTAGGTGGCTTGGTTGCTAGATATGCTATTGGCCGTCTTTATGAGAAAGAATCTCAAGAAGATCTTCCACAAAATAGTGATGATATGAAGGATCAAATCCCGATACCGAAAGAGAGCATTGCTGGATTGGAGCCTGTGTATTTTATAACATCTGCAACACCATTACTTCTCGGAATGGTTACTGGTCGTAGAAATCTTAAATTCATGTAAGTTTCTTCACTAATCTTGTTTTCTTCTTCATCCTTAAGCTTATTGAGACTTTATATAGCTCAAATGATTCCTCTGCTTTTGTTAACACTTCTTCTTTGAGATGCTTTAAAAGACGAATTGCTTATGCAAATACAACTTTTGACTGTATCCTTTCTTTCCCACACATCTATAAACTATATTCAGAACTGTTGTAGCTATTGTAATTCATTTGAAACCTTTAATTCATTTGATATGACTTTAGTGATTTCTACTCTGAAGATCTAACTCTAGATTTTGTTAAGGAGAAAGGCTATTTGGATTCGATAAGAAGACGCTAATGGAGTTGAGGAAATCGAATGCAATTCCTCTCGCTTTAAGCTAATCTTATCATGTGTACTAATTTGGTTCTACATTGGGTTATGTTGGAAACAAGAAAGCAACTTCTGAGACATTAGATGAAGAAGGTTGGTTAAAGACAGGTGAGAAAACCAGGAAGCAATCTCAATGAGGCCTTTGATTTGTGTTTTTAGACTTCATTAGTTCATCAGTGACAATTATGTATAATAACTTATGTAGTTGGAACATATTTTATGGATGGGTTTGTTTTCTTATAAAGTTTCTATTTTGAATATTAATGTTATTGTTGACAACGTTATATTATAACAGAAAATATAAATGCTATTGTTGATGATGATATATTATAACAGAAAATATAAATGCTATCGCAAAAAAAGACATTTGATAGCAACCAAACTAAAACACTATCAATAAATTATATATAACATAGCTATACATTCAAATGTTATTGTACTATATTATACGATAACAGTTTTCGTTAATGCTATAATAAGTGACCGACCTACGATAGCTGGTCCAATCATAGCGTTTATGGAAATGCTATGAAAGGCATTTTATAGCATTAATCGTGTGCTATCAATGAGACTTTTTCTTGTAGTGTAAGCTAATTGGTTAGGTAGATTAGGGTGATTCATGTTATGTAAAATGGTGCTTAGGTTTTAGTTAACTTATATCTTCATTCATTTAATGCTCTTAATGCTAGTTTTGATTTGATCACTCACAAATATATCTTAGGCATTTTCATGCCCATAAGGTGTTTGTGAAAATGCTTGAAGCAATTATTTGAATGCTAAATGAGGCATAACCAAGAAATTGTGTTAGTTAGTTTAGTGGTTGAATGGATTAGATCTTAATGCTTTCTTTGATTGTGATTTTCCAATGGATTGTGTTAGTTACATGATTAGGAAAGAAATCACGGGAGTGAATAGTCTTTAATTTAGAAATCTTAGACCAAAGATTAAAATTTATTGTTTGTATTAAGCATCATAGCCCTATACTTAATTACCCAAGTCAATAATCTTGACCCATTGGCTTAGCTTTTAATCTAAATTTGAATCTTGATATTTTGTTGACTTTGCTTAATCTTGTTGACTTTTGCATTTTGTTGACTTTTTATTTTATGCATGTTTGAATGTTTAAAACACCAATCACCTTTATAAGCTTAGACTAAATATGATTCTCATAAGTTTTAGTGCGTTGATTACTCCTTATTTGATTTGACACCTAAGTACTACTTCGACACTTAAGTGGTCTTAGAATTATTTGATATATAGGATTTGAACATGCTAAAATTCTTTTATCAATTGATGAGACACTAAAGCCTTGGTTAACTAGGATAGATACATAAGGCAAAGTCCACACTTACCTGGCTACTTTTCCCGAGAAAAGGATGTGATTTGTGGATTCCTCATCCTCTCCAAAAATTAGGCTTGATCATAATATCTTAAATAAAAAGCCGAACCCGAAATCAATCCAAAAAATCGGGTTCGGATTTAGTAAAATATTCGAATGGATATTAATTTATTTAGCTCGGTTATCCGAACCCGATCAGATATCCAAAATAACCGAAATTTATTCGTAAACCTAGATTTCCTAATAGTAAGTCTATGGTTTACACGATTACTTTTACGCTATACGATGGAATTTGAAACACTACATATAGCAAAATATCAACCATAAGAAAATTTTACTAATTATCTCAAAGATTGTAAGAGGAATGGTCATCTTCAAACAACGAAAATGAATGCATAGAAAGTCAAATTACCCTTAGTAACATATGAGAAAAATAACATAAAAGCCTTGTGCACAACATCATGTTCCCCATTTCCTCTATACTACATCGATTCATATTTTTTTCTTTTGTCGACACCTCTTCCTTCTTCTTTATTTTTTTTTTAATTTTTTGTGATATTCACAATCCTCTCAATTTTCAAGGTCTCCTCCATCTGAGATTTCGAGAAATTCACAATCACATATACTGTTCGTGTATATTTTATCATAATTGGTGATTTTTTGCATATAAGTTTATATGATTTCACATATTACATAAATTTGAATTTATCACACCGATTAAATATGGAAAAATGGTAATCAATCTATTAATTCAGGTCATATTGGATATTTATATCCGATTTCAATCCAAAAACCCGAAACCGAATTAAAAATCTCAAATATCCAAAAATCCAAACTCGAACCTGAACCAAACCGAACCCGAGGATAACCGAACCGAATCTGATTCGAAGTCCTAAAATACCCAAATAGATTCTATTATCAGAAATCAAAAAATCCGAAATATCCAAAAACCCGAACCCGATCAGATTCAGATATCCGAACGCCCAGCTCTACCACAAAGCTAGCATTATAAGTGTAATAACGGGCTAAAACTTGAAGGCTAGGCCCAACCCGGACCGCCATGGGGTGTGTTTGGATAAAAATATTTATGTCCATTTAAAAGCGGATCTCGCGAATTGAACCATCACGAACCGAGGGTTTAATGGATTTTTATCTGCGGGTTGGCGGGTTGGTCTATGGATTACTAATTTAAATGAAAAGTAATTAAATTAAGAATAGTTTATGTCTTTCACAAATTATATTATATAAAATATGTAATAAACCATAAACTTTTAGCGTATAAAATTAAAATGCTTATAAAATTAGGGGCATTCTCAAAAATACCACAAAAATAGTGGGTTAGCTCCAAAAATACCACACTCTTAATTTGTTCCAAAAATACTACAATTTTTCTAAAGTACCACAAATTTGAAATAACTTTAAAACTTCAAATTTAAATTCTAAACCCCAAAACAAAACCCCTACTCCCTTCAAAACTAAACTATAAACTCTATTTAGTGAATCCAAACCCCAAAATTTTAAATTCTAAACCATTAATATTCATTTTATATGTTTATGGTATTTTTGGAGAAAAAAAAACAATTTAATGGTATTTTTGCAACTTTTTAGAGTGTGTGGTATTTTGGAATTTGAACATCTTTTAGTGATATTGCAAGGAATTCTTTTAAAAATTATATATTTATATTATTTTCACTAAATTAAGTTACTAAATTTATAATTTATACATTTTTATTTTTATTTTTACATAATCTAAATATAAATAAAGTGTCTGCGAGCCGACCCGCTAAACCGTAAAGTACACGGGTGTGGGTTTGTACATCTTGTTTATTGTCCATAGATTTTGCAGGTCAACCCACCATGGGTCAAAAAAATTAAATCGTTGCGGGGCGGACAAAATGAGCGTAGACCAGCCTATTTGACATTTCTATCTAGCATCTGGAGTCGACTTGCATTCTCTTCTTTCTCCAACAAATCAGTTATGAGATATGTATTTTTTCTCTTCTAGCTATGTATTTTTTCAATTTTCATCATAATTATATGACAACAAGATATATATTCATCATAATTTTCAATTTTCAATTTCCTGTGAAATATCATTATTTTACGTAGTTAATTATAGCTAGGTTTATTGCATAGTCTAAAAATGACAACAAAAAAAAAATTGTATGTAAAAACCAAATTAATTATATAAGTAAAATTTAATTATACATATATTTATGTATATGAAATCAATATAAAAATATTTTGTTGAACAGGTTAGGATCAGTGTTTTAAAACCAATCATAGGTTGAATATTAAAATATTTTATATACAGCATGACGAGTTGAATATGCTTTTGATATCTTTATTTACATATATATGTACTACATAAATCATAACACACCACTTATAATAATTATTATTGAAATTATATATCAACCATATGAAATCATATAGAAAAACAGTGTGTAGCTAGTTAAAATTTCTACTTCTAAGATTACAGTTTATAGATCGAAATCTAAACTTTATTATTTGTTATAAGATGAGTTAAATTTTATGTTGCTTAGAACTTAAGATATAACTATTAAAAAATTATTTTAAAGTTTATCTTTTATATATATATATATATATATATATATCATATTTTAAGTTTAATTAAACTTTTTTGAATATTTTATAAACATAATTGGCATTAATATATGTAGTTACATATCCATATATATATATATATATATTTATTTATTTATTTATTTATTTATGTAATTTTTACAACTAATTATTTTGTTCACTGAAATTTACATCATATATGCAACAACAATTATCATACATGATATGACTAAATTAAAACACACTTCATTGTAAAAATATTCATCATATAATAATATCTCCTCTATATTAAAAGGGAAGGGGAAGGGGGGAAGTGACCTTAGCCTAGTGGCATTCATAAGTCCACATGAGGTAGGTAGCACCACCCCACCCGAGATCGAGTCTCCGTGCCTACAATTATGTAGGAATTGCCTGCTATTATGCAGGAACTGGCTATTGGGCCGGCTTGTTATGGCCCAAATGGTGACAAAAAAAAATATTAAAAGGGAAGACAATTTATTTAAAAAACCTTAATTTTGATACTATTTACATGTATTGTCACTCATACTATCTTTATACTCAAACACTATTTATGACTCTTTAAAATAAATCAAAAATTTTATATTTAAAACAAATAACTTATTTAAAACGAAAATATAAATAAAATTATATTGTATATAATTATTTAAAATATAATTAGTAAAATTTTTATTTAATTATTTGAAATATAATTATAAAATAAAAATATATATTCTAAAATAAATAACTTACTTAAAACGAAAATATAATTAAATTATATATATATATATATATATTTTGTTATCACCAATTAACTTAGAATTATTTTTTGAAAATCAATTATATGTATATATATATATATATATATATTTACTATGAAATATATAATATGTACATATGTTATAGTATATAGAAAACATAAAACATCTAAATATATAGTTTATGTACACTATTAATTTTTCTATTTAATTATATTTTAAAAATTAATATATTATATACTTTATTTTACTAAAGTATATAATTAGTATGATATAATTTTATTTAAATGTTTAATTTTTTACCTAATAAATATTATATTTATAATTAAATACATAATATATAACTTTTAATACTATATGTAAAACTAAATTTATAAAATAAATTAATACCGCACAAATCACCGGATATCAACTAGTATACAATTAAGTACAAAAAATTTCATTATATTAGAATTAATAATTTTATAAAAACAAAACAACGTGGGCGGGTTAAATGCTGGTTTATATATAAAATAGCATAATTATCCATGAAGTTAAAGTTTAATTTGACAATTTATTTAAATTGAAGGTTGAAGGTTTCTCAACATTTTCCATAAAAGTGATTTATGTCAAATATGCCTTTTCTAACACAACTTTTTGTTAACTTATTATCTCAGAGAAAGAAATATCTTTTTCTAACATCTCTCACATTTCTTACATCTAAATTTGTCTACTTTTCTATTCAGTTACTTTTTTTTCGTACCGGCGACCGGCTTTATGTCGGCACCAGTCAGCTCCATAAATATTTTTTTTTGTTTCATCGGATCTATTGTCAGAAGATTTTTCTTCGTCGTTTTGTCACCACTTTTGATTTTGACTTGCTCCACTCGCTCCTCAACCGTCTGTGTCTTATTCTCGCTTCTTCTATTTCGCAAAGTAATGGTGAGATGTAGTGGTGGTGGAACTAATAGTTATGGCGAGGAGGGTTCAAGACTGGTGTATCTTTCGGTTCGGATACGAACTAATCTAGGTTTGTTTTGTAGATCTTACCTCCATGCATGCGGTCGAGGATGATTATTGGCAATGCTTCCCTATGGCCAACTATACGGTGATGTTCTACATGTGGTGGTCCGGGACTTGGCGAGATCCAAAGCGCGTGTTTGGAAAAATGGGGGTCTCAAAGGTTTAGCACTTTAGCTTATGGGCTGACCTCCAGCGAAGGGTATTGGAGGTTGGAGATGCTTCCGGCGAAGCAGATACAAACGCTTTAGTTTAGTGATACGATCTGCTTGAAGGAATTCGGTGGCAAAGCCATGCTATCGTTAATATCTCTCATCATCGCTTAGAGGATAGTTCTTGTGGTGAAATTTGGCCACGTGGCCACTCTTTCCTCCACCTTTTTCACTGATGGAGTTAGAAAAGTTACAAACTGATTACAACTTTAAATAGCCAAACTAACCAACGAAACAACAATTCTCCGGAAATAAAGCCTAAACAAGGGAAGGGAATCTAAAATCCAAAAGAGGGAGTCTACGTCATATAGCAAAATCCCAAACAAAGACTAAAACTAGAACAAACACAACCGGAAACCATGAAACGGAAATACCAAAAGGCCTAAAGCAAAGGACCACGCTCCAAAAGTTTTGAATTACTAGCGGACCAGGATTGTACTGTATATCTTGACCGCGATTCCTCCAATAGTGAATATGGCTACCTCACGATGAAGCACAAGAAGACCATTATTCCGATCAAAAGAATCCAAAATTGAAGGGATTCTTTGAATTACCGGGGAAGCGGCGAAAGCGATTTCAAAACTAGAGATACTAGAGAAATGCCTTAAAGAAGTCTTACTGCTAAGAGGCCTCGACCCGACCTAAAGTGTAGAGATAAGAAGAAGGCCACCTCTAACCGAAAAACCGCTGACGAAAGATGGTGACTTGAGATCGAACCAGCGAGATAACAAAACTAACGGAAACCAAGCAGAGCACAAACTAACACCCAACAGCAAATCGGAGCAACATACAAAGCTTTAAACTAGAGGATAAGTTGATAACCTTAGACTAAATAGGAGAAAACAGGAGCATACACACAAGAAAACAGGAGAGATCAAAAGGGTCCTTACCGGACCACCTATAAGTCGCGCCGGAAGGCTGAGAGCATCTCCAACCTAACTCTATTATACAGTAAAAATTAATTTTAGAGTACAATTTTCTCCAACACAACTTTTTTTTCACTCTATAATAAAGTTTTCATCTTTTCATTCAATAAATGGAGTAACCCTAATTTCCATTCTATTTTAGAGTGAAATTTTTTTATTTGCAAGATGGTCCTTTAATTGTTGTATCTTTTCATATTTCACTAATTAAATAATTATTTTCATATTTAATTCATTAAAATAAAATAACAATCAATAATTTAATATATATATATATATATATATAATAAACACACTAATAATATCAAACAATCAAAGATTAAAAAACTCATATATTATGATGAAATGCTATTTTAGTTATGTCATAAATGTTTTGTTTGAATAATATTATGAAATTTTATTATTTTCAAGAATATAAAAGAATTGGAGTCATTTTGCAAATTTTAAATATGTTATATACAATTGAAAATTAGTTGGAAAATGAGAATATAATATATATTTGGAATATTCTATTATAGAGTAGAAAATATAGTGATGCGTTGAAGCAAAGCTCAAATCTATTTTAGAGTCACTCTATAATAGAGTGGAAAATAGAATAATGAGTTGGAGATGCTATGAGCAGTCGGACATGAGCACCACCGCAGAGGAGCTCCACCAGTTAGAGTCGCCAGACACAGCAGAACACGACATAGCTATGGATGAAAGACAAAAATGGAAGGAGTCAATGACGACGAGAGGCTGTTTGCTGAAGCTCTGTCGGCCTCTCGGCCCGGCAACATTGAAGCCCTCACCAGTAACCTACACCACACATACACCGACAAAGACATAAGTTTTCCTAGGAGAGGCGCGAGTTCGGTACAACCAGAAACAAAAGAGACTCAAGGTAGAGGGGTCCGGCACTGATATGGGCCCATCGGTCGCTGGACCTAGTGAGATGTAGACGAAAGATAAGAAGTGGAGACACAAATTTTGGGAGGAAGTAGGGTTTTCTCTAGAGGAAAATGACTTTTATTGATATAAGAAGATTTTATTTTTAGTTTTTCACTCTTTCCTCCACTTAGTTATCAAATTAAGAAAAATTATGACTTCTTTTTTTGTAGTTAATTACTGTTTGTATAAGGGTTTTTTCACTGTCGACAAATCTGTTGTATTTAGTTTCATTGGGCAAACCTAGGATGCACGTTCTACGGTTAGTTTCCGATTCGGTTTTATATTGATCATATGGGAAGTAAGGGAGAATTCTCGTCCCTATGGTGTAACAATTGTGGATGTTGTATTCCCAATATGATATGTTTTGCTCCATTTTGGAGTTTACTTTCATATTTTTGTCGAGATCAGTCTATCATTTAGTGGGTTTGTTGTTTCCCCTAGGGAGACTATTGTGCACCTTTTGTGGATTTATACTTTTTATTAATGCAATATGGTTGTCCGGAAAAAAAAACTTATTATCCGGGAGAATGGCTATATTTATTGAGTCAATATGTTCAAAATATGCAATAGAATTTAAGAGAATAATAACGACTTTTATTAGATTAAGAAAATAACTCAAAACTTAATCTCTCTCTCTTAAAACCCTAATCTCACAAATCTCTCTTGTATCTATTCTCTACAAATCGATGGCCTTTATATAAGCTTAGACAACTTCATAAACCTATTAGGAAAACACTTCCTAATTATTTTTTAGATAACTCCAAAAAGATATGGCCATATCTTATTCATATCTTAGAATAGATACCTAACTTATCTCTCAAGTTTCCTTATATTCTTTCAAGCTTATCGCAACAATATCCTCCTTAAGCTTGACTTTGTTTTCTTCAACGTTCTGAACTCCAACTAGTTCTCTCATTTCTTTAAACTTGATCCTTCCTAATGCTTTAGTTAGGATGTTTGCTCTTTGCTCATTCCCCGGTACATGCTCGACTTTAACTTGATCATTCTCGACACACTCTCTGATGAAATGATATGTTTTATGGATATGCTTGCTTCTTCCATAGAAAACCGGATTCTTTGTTAGAGCTATTGCTAACCTATTTTCCATATTTATTACGAATTTTCCACTCCTTTCTCCAGTAATTTTTCCAAGCAATTCTTGTAACCAGATTGCTTGTTTGGCTGCTTCAGTTGCAGCCATGAATTTAGCTTCGCATGAAGCTAGAGCGACGTTTATTGTTTCTGGGAACACCATGTCACAGGACATTCGTTAAGGTAGAAGATATGACCTGTTGTACTTCTTTCATCATCTGGATATTCATTGTGACTGCTATCACTATATCCTTCGAGTCCTTTATTCCCCTTTTTCTTGTACATAAGGCCAAAACTTGTTGTCCCTTCAATGTACCTTAAAACTTGTTTGAGAACCGCTCCATGTGATTCTTTCGGCTCTACCATATACCTGCTTAATACACCAACACAAAAGGCAAGATCAGGTCTAGTGTGCAAGAGATACCGTAAACATCCTATGCTTCTTCTGTAAGCAGTTTCATCGATACTCTTTTCTTCTTTTGCTTTGGATAATTTCATGCTTGTATCCATTGGAATATGCGACGAGTTGCACTCCTTCATGTGCGTTTCTTCTAGTATTTTTAGAGCATATCTCTCTTGCTTCAATGGTATTCCTATATCATGTTGATGTACTTCAATCCCGAGATAATATGTTAGCTTCCCTAAATCACTCATGTCAAATTTTGTTGAAATTGTTCTCTTAAAATCGTGCACTAGATCTAAAGAAGACCATGTGACAAGTAAATCGTCAACATACACTGCCACTAAGAGAATTTCTTCTTTCTCACATTTTCGATAGAGAGACGCCTCCTTTGAGCACTTTATGAATTTCAGTTCTGTGAGAATGCTATTAAGCTTGTTATTCCAGGTTCTTGGAGCTTGCGTTAACCCGTAGTGTGCTTTGTCAAGTTTGTACACCTTTTCTTCTTTCCCTTTAACCGTAAATCCTTCAGGTTGCTTAACATACACATCTTCTTTTAACTCTCCATGTAGAAACGCTGTTTTGACTTCTAAGTGGTGTATTTCCCATCCGTATGAAGCTGATAAGGCAATGATGTATCTAACGGTTTCAAGTCGAGCAACTGGTGCAAAGACTTCATCAAAATCAATGCCATTTTTTGTACATATCCCTTGGGGACTAACCTTTCTTTATTTTTATTGATACTTCCATCGGCATTCCTCTTGATTTTAAATATCCACTTAAGTCTAATTGCTTTAGCTCCCTTTGGAAAATATGTTAGGTGCCATGTCTTTTTTCTTTCAATTGAATCAATCTCCTTTTCACAAGCTTCAAACCATTCTCTAACTCCCTTGGCTTCATTAAAATCATATGGCTCATCGTTGCTTGTCAATTAAAAGTCTCTCACCTTCACTTTCAGCCTTGAGTACATAGTCTCCTAAGTAAGATGGCTTATTTCTTTCTCTTGTTGATTCTAAGTGGCGCTTCCACATTAGTTTCTTCAATGACTTCATCTTCTTCATTGATATCTTCTTCTTCAACGTTTTCACCTTCTTGTTCAACGTTGTCTTCATCTTTCTCTATGTGATTCTTGTGATCATGTGTCTCATATTGAATGTTATGATCATTGTCTTCTACATGTTCCTCTTGTATGTTCGTTATAGTAAATGTACCAGCATGAGTTGCAATATTTTCGTTGATTTTGTTCCAGCCCCATCCCCTTCTTTCATTAAAAATTATGTCTCTAATTATGACAATTTTCTTCTTTGAAGGATCAAGGAGACGGTATGCCTTTGATCCAGGTTCTATGCTGAGAGGCACAAGCGATCGAGATCTATCATCAAGCTTTTTCAATTTTTGGGCTTCTAATTTAGCGTATCCAATGCAACCAACGCGAAGGTGATTAATGTTCGGTTTCCTTCCTTTAAAGCTCTCATATGGCGTTATTTCTGTTAAGGTTCTTGTTGTGACTCAGTTGAAAATATATGTTGAATGTCTTGCTGCTTCCCCCATAATATGTTCGGTACATTCATATGCTTCAAAATACTTCGAGTCATTGCTAGTAGGGTGCAGTTTCTTTTTTCTACAACACCGTTTTGTTGCAGTGAATATGGTACAGTTAGTTATCTCTGAAGTCCCTTTTCATTACATAAAGATTGAAATTCAAGAGACATAAACTCATCTCCTCTGTAAGTTCGAAAGCTCTTTACACTCTTACATGTCTCTTTTTCAATCTTAGTCTTCAATCTTTTGAAACTTTCCAAAGCTTCACTTTAATCTTTTAAGAGGCTCGTCCACATATACCTTGAACGATCATCGATTAGAACGAATATGTACCTGTTTAGAGCTGGAGTTAGAGGCGTAATTAGTCCACATAAATCACCGTGAACCAGCTCTAGTATCTCTTTGGCGCAATATTGTCTCTTTTGAGGAAAGCTTTGTCTTGTCTGTTTCCCAAGAAGACATGATGAACCTAACTCGTTCTCAAACGTCATGTCCTTTAAATCATTTATGATCTTCTTCTGTATTATCAACTTCATATTATTATGACTAGTACGACCAAGCCGTGCATGCCATATCACTGCTTCGCTTATCTTCATAAGTTGTAAACACCTAGTATTGTTCATTTCTATCGTAACCTTGTATAATCGATTTTTAGACCTTCTTGCCTTTACTAGGAGCTTGTTGTCACGATCATATAACAAAAAATAATCCTCTTTCATACGTATCTCATAACATGATTCAGTAGCTTGTCCGAGACTTATGATATTACTCTTCAAATCCGAAATAAAGTATATATCAGCTAGTAATTTTTTATCCATCTTTAGTCAAGAGAAGTACCGAACCTTTTCCTTTGATGTCGATCATTGAATCATCCCCGAATCTTACCTTTCCAGTGATTCTTCTATCAAGGGTGTTGAAACAATAAGATTACATGTCATATGATTACTTGCCCCATTGTCAAGATACCATGTGTTCTCCTTGTTATCATGAGTTTCAAGTTTAGCTGGAGATACGTTCTTTTTGTTCAAGAAGAAAAATTCGTGCATCATGAGTGTATAGGCTTCGCGTGTTTCATCATCATGATTATTTTCATGTGCTTCTTGTAGTTTGAGTAGTCTATCGGGACATGTTGAAGCATAGTGACCATGTTTGTCACAACTATAACAGATAATCTTATATTTATCTCTTTCTCCTTGTTGATACCATATACGGCCTCTTCCTCTATAAAGAAGACCTTGTCGTCCTCTTCTTCTTCTTCCTTTTCCATAGTCATTTGCTTATTGATGTGAGTTTGAATCTGAATTAGCGAACATAAGCTTTGCTTGATCTTCTATGTTCGTATCGTCTATGTTTATTCTTTCTTCGTAGGCCTTGAGTCTTCCTACAATGTCTTCGAAACTTGTTTTCTTGAGATCCAACACTTATTCAAGTGCAGCAATAATGGTTATGAATTTCTTCTTAGGTAGGCTATTTAAAAATTTCTTCACTACTTGTAATTCATCGAAAACCTCTCCTAGAGCTGATTATTTAGCAACTATTTCTAAAAGCTTTCTCGAAAAGAGATCAATACTCTCTGTCTCTTTCATCTGAAGCTTATAAAACTCAGTTGTTAATGTTTGAAGTCGGGCCTCCTTAACTCTTTCTGCACCAATGTGTCTTTGTTGAATTGATTCTCAAATATCTTTTGGTGTCTTGTGTTCATTAACTTGTATCACAAGAATTTCAGGTATAGATTGGTAAATAAGGGCTCTTGCTAGGTCGTCCTTTTCTCCTTCTTCTAATCCAGGTTCTATTGCTTCCCAGACATTTTTTACCTTAAGAGTAGCTTTCATACGCATTGCCCAATACGTATAGTTTGTGTCATTGAGCATAGGGTATTGTAGGCCACTGCTCTTTCTTCAAAAGATGGAACGATGTATCCCATGTTTGTCGTGCAGATTATTGATTCAGTTTGCTCTGATACCAATTATTGAATCAATATGTTCAAAATATGAAATAGAATTTAAGAGAATAATAACGATTTTTATTATATTAATTAAGAAAATAACTAAAAACTTAATCTCTCTCTCTTAAAACCCTAATCTCACAAATCTCTCTTGTATCTATTCTCTACAAATCGATGGCCTTTATATAAGCTTAGAAAACTTCCTAAACTTATTAGGAAAAAACTTCATAATTATCTTTTAGATAACTCCTAAAAGATATGGCCATACCTTATTCATATATTAGAATATATACCTAACTTATGGGTTTTGTGCAAAAAAACCCTCGAACTTATATTTTTGGCACATCTATCCCCCCAGTTAAAATCGTGCAGGTCAAACCCTCAGGCCCTGGTCAACATGCAAAAAAACCCTCAAAGTTAACACCGCTTGAAAACTAACGGCCCGTTAAACGCCGCGTTTTGTCAAGACAGAATGGAGAAAAACGATGACTCATTTTCTTCATCGTTCACATAGTTTAAAGTTTAAAATCGATTTGGGGATAATTTCTAGGGTTCTAAGAATGAGAGTGGAGAGTAATGGGGAGATACAATTGGTGCACTATGGAGTCATCTTCGAGGGAGAGTGATAACACTTGGATTTCATGATTTGTACATATCATTTCTTATCACTTTTTAGCTCTTTAGGATTGCATCTAGCATGTTTAAAGTTGATTTCTGCAAGTTTATGATTTTTACGAAGTTTTGCATTAGGATTTGCATTTGCATGCATTTTGGAGATTTTTCAGGACTTTCAGGAGTTTTCAGGAAAATTCAGAAAACATCACCAAGTCGTTGCAAACTTCAGGACAAGCTGCGAAGTGACCAAGTTGCATCTTCAGCCCAAGATCGATCCTATATTCACAGTGGGATCGATCTCAGTTCAGCCAGAGATTGATCTCACTTCACTCCATCAGAGATCGATCTCATTTCAGCAAAGATCGATCTCCACTTCGGCTTGAGATCGATCTGCAATCTCACCACCAAGAACGATCTCATTCTCACAAAGAGATCGATCCCATTCAGCGTCAGATCGATCTCAGTGCAAAAGAGATCGATCCCATTTCAGCACAAGTCCAATCCCACATTTTCACTCAGGGATCGATCTGCAACGAAGAAGAGTTCGATCTCAGGCGCAACAAGATCGATCTCAGTTCGATCTCAGAGACAAGGTCGATCCCTTCTCATTTGTCGCAATTGGTGAAGTCTCAAACGAAGTTAAAAAGATG
>OVBE01001907.1:0-33505 GCA_900406425.1 Iberis pinnata | reverse complement strand
TTCTTGGGCTTAGTTATGGTTGGACTTTTTGAGGGCTGCTAAGCCCAGGCCCAACAAATAATAATAATAATAATAATAATAATAACAACAACAATAATATAAATAATAATAATAATAAAAATAATATATAAACTTCATTGATTTCAAACTACACAAAAATATAGATCTATAATTATTGAGGCTGACCCAGTGTGTAGCACCCCATATTTTGAATGATCATTTGAAATACATTTTTCTAAATATATTTATATGGTATAACAATTATGTCCGACAAGTGCCCTTATTATCTAAGGCTTTATCTTTCATTTTTTTTCTCCATCCATGATTTATGGGGATATAATTCCTAGACATGATCATTATTTTTATAGATAAAACTCAATTTATTATCAGCTTTGTAACACAAAAAATACAACTACGTAAAATTAACTTTTTATGAAAAATATGAAAACGAATCTTTAATTATTTGACGGAGATCATTTTTTTCAAATTCACGTTATTTTAAAAGAACAAGTGTTAAAAGCAAAATTTTCTCATTATTATTTTATTAGATCATTTTGTTACTACTAACTAGAATTATTTCAACTGCATAATAACTATATAATAAAAGCTAGCAAGCATTAATTTTGAAGACCAAATAGAATTCCGACACTTATAACCAAGATATCAACATTTTTTTAATCTGTATACTACATACACATGGTATCTTCTTATTAGAGCAACTTCACACTTGTATCCCAAGTGCATCTTCCTTAACCTAAGTGAACTCTCCACCTCCAGTTGATGTGGATCTATTAGACCCTTAACCAACATAACTGGATTTTCGAATTCAGTTATTGTTTACTAGATATTCTATTTATTGATTTTGTTACTCTTATCATCTTGTTATATTAGTATTTAAATGTCATATCAGTGGTTAAATCTAGGGTCGTCGGTCCCCCTCGATTTGAGTTCGTTTTTGATAAGGAGAATTGTAAGTACAAAATAACGAAGCGCGTCGACAATTCCGACGCACTTAAATATATTAAAAAAAGCTCAGATCGTTATCTCTCTAACTTCTCTCTAAAACTCCATATATCGTTAAATGCCAACCCCTTTCTTCGTTGAGGTTCATCTCCTATTTAGATTGCTTCTGCCATCATTCGGCTACGCATGACAGTTGGCTAGACGTCCTGTTCATCCGGCGAGTCGGTCCATTGGTCACTATTCACCGAGCTACATGAAGACTAGGTGTACTGTTCTGTCAGCGGTCTCGCTTACCTCGTCAATCCTGTTGGACGGGCCTTAGGCGTCAGATTTCAAAGATGGGCTTGGTCCTTTGGGCCTGGGGCGATGGGCTCATATCCTACAATAAGTCACCCCCCGTTCGACAAGGCTGATGTGTTTATGGGTCGTCGGACATAATACGTCTTTTTGGCCCAATGGACCGAGTTGTGTCGCGGTGGGTTTTGCCTTCCTAGAGGCGCGTATAGGAGTGATGAGCTGGCATACGTAACGGTTGGCGTCAATATCGAGGTTAGTTAACTTCACTGAGAAGTTGTCGCTTTCTGATCATCCGTCCCGCTGCCGGTTCGTCAGCCAGTCGTTTTTCTCTTTTGCTTTTCGTCTCCCGGTCCAGCTTACCTGGGACGCTTCGACTCCCGGTCACACTTCTATATATACCCCATGATCTCTCCATTTCCTCAAATTTTCATCTTTGTTCAAGGTATTTTCTGCTCTCTCTTCTCTCTAATTTCTCTCTCTAGCTTGTTGTGGTTATATTTTCTGTTCTCATCGACGCAATGACCTATGACCTGATGAACCTCGACTTGGGTAGTGGTACAAGCGCGTCCGATGACGCGTCGTCGAGCCAGCAGTTGAAATCTTCTGCGGGTGAGTCTAAGAAGAATCCAATCTCCGCGTTCACTAGTTCTAGGCGCTCTTCGCCTCGTCAATATGATCTGGGATCTGATCCTACGACCAACACGTCGTTTGACAACGCGGGGCTGAAGAATCAATAGAAGAATTGACGGATCGTCAAGATCAGTCGACGAATCGAGATCCTTCCACTTCAGAGGATCTTATAGACATGATCCAGTTGTCAGCAAGGCGGGAGGGTCGAGTCGTTAGTGCGCAAGGGGATCCGATCGACGTAATCATTCTCGCCGTAAGGAAAAAATTGCTTACGGGGCGGCGAGTTGGTAGGCCTGCTCCAAGGGGGATTCCTTCGAATGGGGGCGCAGAAAGGGGCTCCGCGGCTCCCACCATTGAATTGTTTGTGCCTCATCTAGACGGGGAAGGTTCGTCCGCCATTCCGTCTGCGAAGATCGATAAAATTAGCGGACTGGAGCTTTGATCATGAACAAGACGCGGCTTCTGAGAATGGCGAGGGAGTGCGGCTTCGACGACCCTAACTTGGTATTTAGGGTCCCAGGTCCTAAGGAAAGACTATGGCACCCTCCGCAAGGTTATTTCACCGTCTTCAAAGACTACTTTGTCGATGCGCACCTATGGTTCCCTATTCCGAAGGTCTTTGTCTCATATTGTGCTCGGCGACATATGAGCATTTCTCATAACACATTCGCATCGTTTCGCACCTTAGTCGAGATGCTTGTCTTGGCTGCTGAGGTTGGGGTAGACATTTGCGGGAGGTTCTTCAAGGATGCCATGCGGATCTGTCCTAGTCCCAGGAAGAGTGATAAAGTTAGCTATCGGATGGGGTTCTTTTACGTCTGTTGGAAGAACCAGTACAAGGTCGTCGATGGGACGAAGAGGAAAATATGGGACTAGCAGCGTCGGTGGTTCTTCTTGAAAGTCAACGAGGCTTCTGTCCCATCATGCGCTTATGATTATTCCATGAGATGGAATATGGAGATTGGTAGAGCCCCACGCCGATCTTTTAGTTTTTTTGTTTCATGCTAACGATCGTCTTTGTTTGTGCAGATCTTCAACTTCCCATCAAGACGTTTCCTCCTCGTTTTTCGACAATATCAAGAAAATACATGCATTGGGGGTGACTTTGTGGGATCAGATTACCCGTTCAAAGGTTAACGAACATCGCCAAATTTTTCTCGAGGTAGGTTTTTTCAATGCGTCAACAGACACGGTATCCATTGCGTCGTTTTTTATTGTTACTTTCTTTCAGTTGATTGGGATTGCTGCCCTGTCGTCTGTCAGAAGATCATGTCAGGGAATTTTTTCGAAGAGCTTAGAGTTGCGACCTTGAAGAAATAAGATGAAGCTACTGTGATGTTGCTGGGATAGGTTAAATTGTATGAAACGGTTGAGGGTGAGTTAAGTTGGAGCGACTGCACTGGCGACTAGGGCTTCGAAATCTGTCAAAGATCTTGTTAGTGCACCCCTCTCCGAAAAAGCGGATGGGAAGCGGGTTCTGGAAGTCCTTGTGAAGCAAAAGAGGACTGCACCTGATGAGGTGCGGGCGCAGACAAAGGATTTCAACGCAAAGCTCGTCATTTTTGAACCCATGTGCGATCCTCCGATCACACTTATGGAGGCCGCTGTTGAGGATGACGAAGCGAACCTTGTTGGGAGGTCTCGTTATACAGATGATACTGATAAGGTGCCTATCGACTTTTGTTACGATGACGTCCTCCGAATGCACGAGGATCGCGCCGCCTGTGGTGACTTAGTTTGTTAGCTCATTCCTCTTATGTCTTTCGCTGAGGATGATACGCAGGACAGGGCAGACAAACTGTTTGACAACTTTGTCGCGTCTTATGTTAGGGTACATATCTGCGATCTGTTCACTTAATATGTGTTAGGTTGCGCTGATTTATATTTGTTGAGCAGGCGGGGATGATGGCGAACCACATGTTTAGGTGGTTCAAACTAAAGGCGCGGCTGGCCTGCGAGGTGACTATTTGAATGAGCGACTACGGAGATAAGTTCGTAAAGCTGTATCAGGAGGATAAGAAAAGGTCCACGGACTTGGTGGACGTGGGGGCGAAGCTCGATGCGCAGGTGCAAGAAAGGCACACACTGTCTAAAAGAGCGATTACGCAAATGAAGCTAATCGAGGCTGAGTGCAATGCGGTGAAGGCTGAGAAAGACGGACTTATTGTACGCAATGCTGAGCTTGAAGATGAAGTGAAGAAGCTTTGCGAGGAGAACTGTGTGCTTGTTACTCAGTACAATGATGTGAACAAGGAGAGGTCGTATGTACTTAGGAAGTTTGACTCTCGTATCAGGGAGATAGTTGGAGAAGCCGAAAAGTCTTGGGCTGCATCTGTCGAGGTGCGTTTCGCTGAAGTGCGTTAGTATTTGGAAGAGATGCGCGCAACTCGGCCTTTAAACGAGGTCATTGCTTGTTATCAGAAGGCTGGGGAGCTCTTTGATATGGTTGCAGGTTTCAGCGGGATGGTGCCCAACATACTTCGCGAGTCGCTCGTCGAATAGCTCAAGATGGCGATGGTCGAGCTATCTGATGAGGATTTAGCAAGTCCGTCGAGACGTCCCGAGTAAATTCCTCAGCATGTTGATGGTCAAGGCTCGAAGATTCAGCCTGCTGGGGCTAATGATGCGGCTGCTTAGCGTGACGCTTTAATATCATTTCTCCTTCTTTTTGTTGTTTTAAATTATGTTCGTTAAGCCGCCATTGCGGCATTGTAAAAACTCTTTAGTCTTAACAGAATCCTTTGGTTTTAAGTTTTCTGTCTGCTTTTATTTACTCTGTTTTCTTGTGGTTGGTTCCGTGGTTGTTCGGCATAGGTGCAAGGTTACATTAACCTTGGCTTTCCCCGTGCGTCCCAGGGCGCTGACGATCATGCGAGGTTGGGCTCAGCTTATGAAGTGAACGTGGTGTGCTGAGAAGTGCGAGTATATTGCTCGGATTTTTGGGTGCAAGTGTTATTGCTTAATTGTTCCTTATTCTCATAGTGAACGTTTAGCTAGGACGCCACTGCAAGCATGGGCTCCGCTTTTGTTTTGTTTTTAAGAGTGTCGTCTTGGTGAGGCTAGGCTCGGCTATTATTTTGTTTTTACGAGGGTCGTCTCGGCGAGTCTGGGCTCGACTGTTATTTTATATGAAAGTCTATAATGAACTGGATTTATATTAAATAAAAGAAGGTAATGAGAGTGTCTATCCCCCCTCCCCTCAAAAGAAACAAAAAATCCCGCTTTTTTTTGTTATAGCTGGACCCTTATTTCGGGCTGCCTATGTACCCATTATAGAGGGATCAAGCCATTCGTAGTTCATGGTGCGACCATACCTGAGCTAGTAGTGGTAGAGGTTGAGGTGTCACGCGTTCCAAGATCTGGGTTGCATTGTTCCGTTTAGGTAAACCAGTTGGTAAACGCCTGGTTTGACGACTTTGACGATCTGGTAGAGGCCTTCCCATTTGACGCCGAGTTTGCCTACCCTGTACTCTTTGGTGTTATCGAAAACGTGGCATAGGACTAGGTCACCGTCGGAGAATCTTCTAATGTTAACTTTTTTTGTAGTAGGTTGCGGCTTGTTGGTAATTCTGGATGTGTAGGAGGGCTCGGTCGCAGGCTTTCTCAGCTTCGCCAAGTTGGTCGTCTAGCATTGTGTTATTGACGTCGCTGTTCTCGGCGAGTTTGAGTCTTCTGAGGCTGTAGACGTTGAATTTGGAGGGTACCATTGCTTCGATGCCGTGAGCCAGGGAGAAAGGGGTTTGGTTTGTCGCTCTTCTCGGTGTTGTCCTGTGCGACCAGAGAACTCCGTCCAGCTCGTTGGCCCATATACCCTTTTTCTTCTCTAATCTCTTTTTTCGTCCGTCGATGATGGTTTTGTTCGTTGCTTCGGCTTGGCCGTTTCCCTGAGGATACCGCGGTGTGGAATGGTTGAGTCGAATCTTCCACTTTGCACAAAAATTTTCGAATTAGTGGGAGCAGAACTGGCACCCGTTGTCTGTGACGATCTCGTAGGGTAGTTTATGCGTGCATAAGATGTATATCCATACGAAATTCTGCACTTCGATTTCGTGTATCTGAGCGTAAGATTTGGCCTCGACCCTTTTCGTAAAGTATTCTGTCATGACGAGGAGGAATTTTAGACCCCGTGAGGAGGGCATGGGTCCAACGATATCCATTGCCCGTTGCATGAAGGGATAAAGGGATGCTGAAGATTGCAAGAGCTATGTTGGTTCATGGATGTTTAGGGCGTGATGCTGGCATTGTTCGCACTTTATGGCGTATTTAAGGCAGTCGGCGATCATGGTGGGCCAGAAATGCCACTGGTGCTGTCGTGCGTCTCGCAGATGATGTGTTCTATTTCTTCAGGGCCGGGGCAGGTTAGTAGGATATCAGTGGAGTCTCGTCGCAAGAGGTGCTCGTCCATCATTGTATAGTGAACATCTTTGGCTTTCAGAGTCTGTGCTGCCCATTTGTCCGTGGGTAGGGTACCATCGGATATGTAGAGTTTGATTTTATCGCGCCAATCCGTGGTGGGGGCCTCGTGGTCTCCTCTGAATTTGACTTTGTCATCTGCGATGTCATGATCGTCTATGAAGTGGACGAGGTCGACGCTGATGCTGGGCTTCTGGAGTTCTTCTACTGGGATGGTACAGCACAAGTGTGTTGCTTGATGAGGCAATGGTTGCTAGTGCGTCGGCTATTTTGTTTTCACTCCTTGGGATTTTGACGATTTCGAAATACACGAGTTCTCTTACCAGATGTTGGACCACCCAGAGATACGCATCCATTCTCTCGCTCTTCGCCTCGTAATCTCTCACGAACTGGCTTGCGATAAGCTGTGAGGCGCAAAAAGCTCAAATTTGCCTCGCCCTAATACCTTTTACAAGTCTGAGTCCGGCTATAATTGCTTCGTATTCAGCTTCATTATTCGACGCATTGAAGCCGAGGCAAAATGTTTGTTCTAAAATGTCGCCTTCCAGGGATTCTAGGCGTATTTCGACCCATGATCCTCCCGAGCAGGAGGATTCATCAACGTGTAAGATCCATTTAGGTGCTTTGGCACCTTTAATCAGCTCTGGCGGGAGCTTGGTGATGAAGTCGACGAGTACCTGTGACTTCGCGCTTGTTCGTCCCTTGAAGTCGATGTCATACTCGCTGAGCTCGATGGCCCACTTCGCCATCCGTCCTGATTGGCTTGGACAGTGAAGGATGGCGCGTAGTGGTTGAGCTGTTACTGCGATTGTGTGCGACTGAAAGTAAGATCGCAGTTTCCTGGCGGCAATGACGACATCATAAACCAGCTTCTCTAAGGGGGGATATCGGATTTCCACGCCGTATAAGGTTTTGCTGGTGTAGAATATTGGCCGCTGCTCACCGCGATATTCTTTAACGAGGACGCCGGTGACCACGGTTATGGAGACCGATATGTAGAGGTAAAAAGTTTCACCGTCTTTGGGTTTTCCTAGTATGGGTGGTGTGGATAGGTATTCTTATAGTTCCTTGAATGCTTGTTCACACTTCTCATCCCATTCGAGACTCTTGTTAGCGCATAATAGCTGGTAGAAAGGCAGGCACCTGTCGGTCGACCTTGAATTGAACCTGAAGAGTGCCGCGACGCGTCCTGTCAGGCGTTGGACTTTGTGCGTGCGCTTCGGCGAAGGAAGGGTTGATGAGGGCCTTAATCTGTTTTGGGTTTGCCTCTATTCCTCTTGGGGTGATGATGTAACCGAGGAATTCTCCTAAGGTTACGCCAAACATGCACTTGGTAGGATTTAGTTTCATTCCGTACTGGTTAAAGATGGAGAAGCGGGAATGTAAGTGTTCGACGTGATCTGTCCTGGATAGCGACTTGATGAGCATGTTATCGATATATACCTCCATGGTCATTCCCAGTAGATCGGCGAACATTCTGTTGACCAGCCTCTGATACGTTGCGCCTGCGTTTTTGAGCCCGAACAGCATGACTCGATAACAGTATGTCCCTTTGTTGGTGATAAAGGCTGTCTTCTCTCTGTCATCGGGGGTGCATTATTATTTGATTATAGCCTGAGAAAGCATCCATGAAGGAGAGCAGCTCGTTCCCGGTGGTTGCTTCGACGAGGCGGTCAATATGGTGGAGTGGATAGCTGTCCTTAGGGCAAGCCTTGTTTAGATCGGTGAAGTCGACGCATACTCGCCACTTGCCATTTTTCTTCTTTATGACCACCGGATTTGCTAGCCACTCTGGGTGCTTAACTTCGGCTATGGATCAGGCGCGTAGTAATTTCTCCACTTTGCCGTTTACTGCTTGTTCCCTCTCTGGTCCTAATTTTTGACGCTTCTGTCTGATCGGTTTGAAGGTCGGGTCGACATTGAGCTCATGGCAAGTAATGCTTGGGTTGATGCCTGGCATGGATTCTAGTGACCAAGAAAAAGAGTTGGAGTATTCTTTGAGAAAGGCGATCAGTTCGGCTCTAACTTCTAGGTCGATCTCGTGGTCAACACCGACATATATATCGGGACTTTGGGTGTCTATGTTGACTTGATCGATAGTTTTACAGTTAGGGTCTCCTCATTTTTTTGGGACGTCAGGTCGATCAACGCGTCCCAACTATAGCTGCTATAACTCTGCGCTCTTGCGAGCTTTATGCGCGGCGATAAAACATATTCTAGCTGCTCTTTGGTTGCTTATGATGGTGACAGTTCCTCTTGCCGTTAGGATTTTGACGTATTGATGGAAGATGGAGACAGCTGCTTTGGTTGCCGCGAGCCATGGGGTCCCCAATATAGCGTTGAAGATGGGGTGTTCGTCGACTACCTGAAATTTGGTAGCCGTGACGTTTCCCCCGACCCTAACCAGGAGTTTGATGGTCCCAACGGTCTCAACCGAATCCCCACTAAAGCTGCTGAGTGATTGCGTTGTTCTTTTAACAGCTTCTTCGCCGATCTCCATTTTCTGGAGGGTGCTCTTGAAGATTATGTCTACAGAACTACCAGTGTCGACGAGGATTCTCATCACTTCGCAGTCTTTGATGATGAGTTCGACGAGAATGAAGTCCCTTTGTACGCCGTTGATCCCTATCAGGTCGTTGGTGGTAAACTAGATTGGTTCGTGTCTTAGTGGTTTGTTGATTTACGCCCCTCTCGTCTTGAGGACCAGATGTTCTGTCCTTGCGGTTGGCCGTATGGTCCCTCTTGATGTTATCGTGCCTGTGTGGGGGCATCATGTCTTTGTCAACCGCCTGTCTCTCCTGCCTTCCCCTCTCGTCGCGGTTTTGGTTTAGAGGGAAATTCTATGAACGCTCACTATAGTTCCACAGTGGATACTGATTGGGCCGTCTCTGCCCATCGCGCCCTCGGCTTTCTTGGTATTTCTTAAGCAGTGTGTCCTTCAAATTTCGACAGTCGGTACTGTTATGCCCTTGTCAATTATGAAATTTGCAGTAGGTATTTCTGTCGTCGTCTCGCCTCTTATGTGCTTGTGGTTTGCATTCTTTGATAAGGTAATTCGTGTGTCGCTTTCCTTTTTCTTTTTTCGAGTGGCCTTCATAGAATTGACGAGGCTCGACTTGATCTTCCTTTTCTTTTCCGTTGCAAGCTTTGGTGTGCTTGTGGGCCATCACGACTTTTTCCTCTTCCATCTCGATAAAGCGATTGGCTCTACGCAAGGCATCCTCCAATGTTTGCGGTTGGTTCAGTAATAATTCTTTGTGGAACCTTGATTTGTAGCATAGAGCATTTCTGAGTGCGGCGATGGCGGCTTCGTTGGAGATGGCCACCTTTGAAATTACTTCTTTGTACCGCTCTATGAACGTTATGAGGGATTCGCGAGGCCCTTGACTTAGTGACCATAGGTCGGCAGTCGACGTCTTCTTCTCCATGAACATGGAGTAATGCTTGACGAAGGCCGTCGACAGCTGCTGGACGTTGTCGATGGATCTGACCTCTATATGGGAGAACCAGGAGAGCGTAGCTCCTCCTAGGTTTTCTACGAACAACTAGCAGAGTCCGGCGTCTCTCTCTTCGTCAGTGAATTGGGTGCGGCCCATTGCGATTGTAAAAGCGGTCATATAGTGAGTCGGGTCAGCATTCCCTTCGAATGTCGAGAATTTAATTTTTCGCAGTGTGCTTTATTTTAGTCTCCTTTTTCCTTCTGCTGAATGGAGTTCTCTGAGTCTCGTCGATGACTCTCTCGATCTCTGGGGCCAAGCTTGTGGCTTTATGAACCAGCGAGCTCATCTCTCACAGCTGGGCTTTTAACGCCTTTATTTCATCGTTTGGGCTCGTGAGGTCATGATACGGCGGTAGGTCTCCGCGGCGGTTTGATCCGTGAGCCTGCTGGGTTTCTGCGATTGGCGTTGAGGTGTCGATTGAGCCAAAAAGATTTCGGTTCACGACCTCTAGTTTGGCCCTTCGCAAACTTGTTGTCATTACCGCTTCGAATTTGCTTCTCAGCTATCGGGATTCATTCTCTTGCTCTTCCAATCGACGCAGTAACGTCTGATTCGTCTCTTCTTGCGTGGGCACTCCTTGGATCATGTTCAGCGGTCTGGTCGGCGTTTGATAGTTGTCAGCCTTGGCATTTTGATCGTCTAAGTGCATCACATCTTCGACATGGATGTATTTGTCTGCATTGACTGTATTCGACATATTCTCGGTGCGTCATTGAAGGGTGGATGTTTCCTTATCAAATAGTCTCAAGTGGAGTCGCCAATTGTTAAATATAGAGTCGTCGGTCCCCCTGTATTTGAGTTCGTATTTGATAAGGAGAATTGTAAGTACAAAATAGTGAAGTGCGTCGACAATTCTGATGCACTTAAATAGATTACAGAAAAGCCCATGTCGTCGATTTATCTCTCTAACTTCTCTATGAAGTTCTCTCTGCCGTTAAATGCCAACCCTTTTCTTCGTTGAGGTTCATCTCCTATTTATACTGCTTCTGCAATCATTCGGCTACGCAGAGCAGTTGACTAGGTGTCATGTTCATCCGGTGAGCCGGTCCATAGGTCACTATTTGCCGAGCTACATAAAGACTAGGTGTATTGTTACGTCGGCGGTTTCACTTACCTCGTTGATCCTGCTGGACGGGCTTTTGGTGTCGGACTTCAAAAATGGACTTGGTCTTTTGGGTCTGGGGCGTTGGATCCATATCCTACATCGGTTATTAATTACAAAGCTATTATAAAACGTTTAATTATTAGTTATTACATCATACTTAAATATCTAATGTAGTAGATGTGTGATATGTCACATTTAGAAATCGAATGATACGAATGGAGTACTGTCCTACAATCAAAAGGAGTGGAGTAAGATTCGATTGATGATTTTCCAACAACTAATAACATTAATATATAATTCTGTTTGGTATTTGTAATAAAGACATCCATTAATGCTTTGGCCTAAAATCATATCAAATCAGGATCTAAAATTTGGGGATACGAAATCAAATCGGTAGTTTTTTAAAGCCCATACACGTAAATATTTACAAAGTAATCTTTCTTAATTATTAAAACACACTTATCTATATACATACTATTACATTGGTGGTAGTAATATGTTGACTTTTGATTATAACATGGGAGTATTTGGTTGACTTTGATTCATACAGTGATAGATCTCAAGAAATGTGTGATCATAATAAACATGGATCACTGATAATTAATTCATTATTGTATTCAACTAGTTCACTATGCACTTCATATGATTATGTTACAAGGTGGTTCTGAATAATTTGACAGCATATACTAATTTTAAAGCTCAATAAATTACTAGCTGGCCAACATTAAAGATCTATTGTACTCACAAAATGGGTAAATTGTAATCACTGGTTGGTAAGTAAGTAGTTTAAAAGCCACGAGACAATCATGGAGTTAAAAATATTTAAGAATGCACGTGGAAGGGTAGCGTAATGAAAATGGTTTCTCTAGCGCGGTTAAAAAAAAGAAGAAGTGATTCGTTTGGAATTAACTGGCCGACACTATCCCGAGACCACCGATAAATAAAAAGAAACACTTGGGGCTGGGTGTATTCGATCTGTACCGTCTAAATAATTAGGGTCCATCGAACGTTCCATGTTCACCGAGACAAGAAGGACTCGTGTCGAGTTCACTATTCTCGACACATGACCGCACGTGCCAGCTGACGGCCGAATATTGGGCCCCACCACGTGGAGGTCTCCACCGACGCCTCACTTACCAGTTACCCGGAAGGTTTTTGGCTGTCTCGTATCTTTACTGTATTACTAAAGGGAGATTTTTCTTTTTTCTTTTTATAAAGAAGTAAAGGGAAAATTTGTTATAAATGAATCAAACTAAATGAAAAACTGAAAAATATCATTTATTTTGTTAAACAACTAATTTTAAAAGTTAAATTTAACAAAGCAAATTGTAACGAAGTTTGCAACACTCTCACATATTTAAGGAATCGATCGATTCACATATTTTAGTGATTCAGCTTGAACTATAACATACTATACTGTTGGAATTTGAAGTTAACAAATGACTAAATATCACTCTTGCAATTAATATTTCGGTAAAGATCGGTGCCCAGAATTATAAAATTATGAGTTTTTTTTTAAAACTTGTAGTTATGACTACAAGGTGGACTACTCATTTGTTAAAACTGAAGTCATTGTATAAGAAATGTGAGGTCAAAATATGATAGTTGGAACATGAAAAAGTCAACTATTTCATAAGTCCCACATTGCTTATATATTAAAGTGTCTAGTGGTATATATATAGTATCTCATGTCATACTCACAAGTGAATAACAAGAGAGATTATGCATGATGGAAGAGAGAGAGGAGAACCACACGCGTGCGGCGGCACGACACGGGCGTGGTCTTGGGTCGTTTGTACGGTCCATTAAATAAGTTCTTTTTGGGCAAAATTTTTATGAAAATTTTCGGCCAATCTTTGGTACAAAATTTTGGCCCATTAACCCGAACAAGCCCATAACCCGAAACAGGCCCATCGACGTTTCGGGCCCGTTACCGAACTGGTACAATTTGCATACTGAACCGGTGCGATTTTTCGCTTAAAATTTTGGTTTAAAAACTGTTTCTTCTTCCTTCGATCTCTCATGTCCGAAAAATTACATAGACAATTACCTACACTAAATTCATCATTGAAACTTCCAATCTTCACCGCATTCATCATCGTCTCTCCTTCGCCGGAATTCCGACGTTCCCTACACTGTAAGTGTCTCGAGATTGTTTGCATTACTTACGTTCGTTTAAATCCAATATTTGAGTGGGCATATCAGATTTGATATCAGTTTTATTATGGGATTCAAACTCGCTTTTAAGCTTCACACTACGGGCGATTATTGAATTAAGGAAAGAAATTTGTTTCTCAACTCTGGTTTTTAACATATTTTAGATTCATCGCATCTCTGTTCTTAATTCTATTTTGCGTTTTAATATCGTTTAACTCGATTCGTATTTTGCGTTCCTAACAGACTTAATTCAATAATTCGTTGTTCGCTTAACGCTAGATCGGATTGAGTTTATCAAAAACCAGTATAAAAAATGCGATTCGTACATTGTCTCCGCAATAAGTTTCTGGAAATATTTTACGTTTCTTTAATTCAAAAACAATAACAAAGTTCACGACTCGTTATTCTTTTATGTGAAACATTTCTCAAATCTGTTTCCCCTCTATTTTTGCAAAACGCCTCAAACCAATTTTCAGAAATTGAATTTTCGGGTTTAGAAAATTCAAACAAGGTTCGCGATTCGATAACCGTTTCAGCGAAATGTTTTCTTATAACATTAGTTCACAATTGTTTTTCCGTAATCCGTTTCCGCGAACACTCATAAGCGGTTATGCAAAACTTCAATTGTACTGTTACGTACAAATTATTCGTTTCACTTACATCATTGCTTTCTCTGTTATAGATGGCAACCGATGGTGATAATGTTGATGTCATTGGTCCAAATCAGAACGATTATACGAACACAGACTTGGCTCATGGTCAAACTACTCCTCCACATATTGAGACCATAACCCAAAACTTGTTTGGAGTTCGTCTACAAGGCTCAAACGTTCCACATGAACCGTTTCTGACTCACTTACCTAATGCAATGGCACAAGGGTTAATGCCTGACAAATTCGACAGCAAGAACTTCAAAATGTGGCAAAAGAAGATGTTTTTCTACATGAGCAACATGAACTGTGAAAAATTTCTCAAGGAAGATCCGCCTATTGTTCCATTCGGAAACAAGGATCCTCAACTTCTTGCTATGGTTGTTGCATGGAACCATGCAGACTTTGTTTGTCGAGGTTGGATTCTAGGCCGCCTCACTAACGTGTTATTTGACATTTATGCTACGGAAGCACACACTTCTAAGGAACTCTAGATGGCTTTAGAGAAGAAATACAAGTCTAACGATGCTTGTTGTCAGAAATATGATGCAGTGAAGTTTATGGACTTCAAGATGTTGGATTCAAAACCCATCATGTGGAGCAAGTTGATGAGTTGAGTCTGTTGTGCCATGAAATAACAGCTGAGGTAATGTCGATCTTCACTATCAATTGTTTCATCGAGAAAATTCCCCCGAGCTAGCTGAATTTCAAGAACTATCTCAAGCGCAAAAAGAAGCTAATGTCGCTTTCTGATGTCATCATGAGGCTTCAAATGGAAGAAACGAATCGCTCCAACTTTAAAGATGTGGAGAAACACTGTTAATGTGGCTGAACACAAGAACAAAGAAAAGGGGAAGATGATAAACCCAAAAAATGCTTTAAAACCTTCTTCAACATCATTCAAGAAGCAAGGTAAAGCTCCTCAAAAGAAATTTCAAGGAAAGTGTCGCAAGTCCGGCAACAAGGGTCACAAAGCAGACGTGTGTTGAAGCCAACCAAAGAATCTCGGACAGGCTCAAGCATACCTTACTGAAGAGGATATGTGCGCTGTAGTGAATGAGGTAAACATGGTGGATGACAATCCAATGGAGTGGTGGTATCACACTGGAGCAACCACTCACATTTGCACATATCAGACCATGTTCTCTACCTATCAGAAGAGCACGTCTAAGGAGCACTTGTTCATATGAAACACGACTAGTCTAAAGTTTCGGGTCGCGGAATAGTGGTTTTGAAGCTGACTTCAGGTCGTGAGCTTACACTCAACAATGTGAAGCATATGCCGGACATGAGGAAGAATCTCGTTTCAAGATCTCTACTGAGCAAAGCTGGATTAAGAATCAACTTTGAAGCTGACAAACTGGTTTTAAGGAAAAATAGAGTGTACTTAGGAGAAGGTTACGAAAAAGGAGGACTTTTCAAGTTGTGTGTAATGACGGATCTTCGTTCTGATAAGATTGCAAACACTAATGTTGTATTTGCTGAAAGTTCAGTTAATAACAATAATGATGTTGTTTATTTGGTTGAATCTTTTGATGTTTAGCATGAAAGACTACATGTGAATTACAAATTGATACAAAGACTAATGAACTTAAACCTTATTTCAAAATGTAAAATAAATAAAAATAAATGTGAAGTGTACGTTCAAGCTAAACTCATGAAAACTCCGTCTTTACCACCGACCCACTCGGTTTAATACATACAAATTTATGTGATTTGAAATTTATACAAACCCGAGGTGGTAAAAATTACTTTGTAAAATTCATAGATGATTACACAAAGTATTGTTATGTATACTTGTTACAAAGTAAAGATGAAATGTTGTCAAAATTCAAAGAGTACAAAACCGCAGTTGATAATTAGCTCGACAAAACTATAAAAATAGTTTTAAGTGATAGAGGAGGTGAGTATTACGGTGTATTTAATGAATTTTATAAACAACATGGAGTCATACATCAAAACACCGCTCCATATTAACTTGAATCCAATGGAGTTGCAGAACGCAAAAATCAAACTCTAAAAAAGATGATAAATGCAATACCGCAAGAGTCTAGGTTACCCCAGTCAAAGTGGGGGGGGGGGAAGCGTTAAGTTATATGCAAAACGTCATATGAACTATGTAATGGTGATGTGCCATCGTAAAAATACCTTAAAGTGTGGGGGTGCCTTGCAAAAGTCGTCGTACCGCCTCCAAAAAGGTCACAGTTGGACCTAAAATAGTGAATTGTATTTTCATTTGATATACCCACAATATTAGCGCTTATCGTTTTCTGGTTTAGAAATCAGACATACTTGATATCCAACGAACATTTGAGAACATTTTTCCGTTCAAGGAAAGAAAACAAACGAAATGGACACTTGAACAAAGAGACAAAAATGCGACAACTACTTCCGGAACTTCACCCAACGAAGTGGAAGTGGAAGACGTCGAGATATAACCTCAGCACAGGAAAAGACTTCGTAAATAAAAAACTTTTGGCGATGATTTCATGATGGTATTTCTCACAGAGAACGAACCACGAACTTACGCCGAAGCCATATCTATACTCGACGCACCTTATTGGAAGAAAGCCGTTAATAGTGAGATCATTTTTTATTGCGAAATCATACATATGAGATAACCGATCTTCCTGAAGGGTAAAAATCACTAGGGTGTAAATGAATCATTAAAACTAAATTGAAAATCGATGGCTCGGTAGATAAGTATAAAGCTCGGTTTGTAGTTCAAGGATTAAGACAAAAAGAAGGTTTGAATTTCTTTGACACATATTATCCTGTGACGCGAATAACTTATGTTCGAATTTTGGTCAGTATCGCTACTTTGAGGGGTCTTGAAATACATCATATGGATGTAAAAACCGCCTTTCTAAATAAGGATTTAGAAGAGGAGATCTACATGAAACAACCTGAAGGGTTCATTGTTCCAGGACAAGAACACAAAGTTTGTAAACTTGTCAAGTCATTGTATGGACTTAAGCAAGCTCCGAAACAATAGCTTGAAAATTTGATAATGTAATGATGTCAAATGGTTTCAACATAAACAAATGTGACAAATGCATATACATCAAAAATAATCAATCTGGATATGTTTTTGTTGTGTTGGTATGTTGATGACATGTTTATTCTTGGAAGAAATAATGATTTGATCAATCAAACTAAGAATTTACTGCATATTAATTTTGACATGAAGGACATGGGTTCAACCGATGTCATTCTTGGAATTAAAATTCATAGACATGATGGCAGACTCATTCTATCACAATCACATTGTGCTGAAAAGATCCTTGCTAGGTTTAAGACCTATTCAAATGGAACTGCTAAGACTCCAGTGGACCCTCATACTCACTTGACTAAAAATTCAGGAGATGCAGTGTCATAAGTGGAGTATGCACGAGTCATCAAAAGTCTGATGTACTTAACAAATTGTACTAGACCCGACTTAGCACACGCAGTCAACGTCCGAAGTCGATACACAAGTAATCCAAGACATAAGTATTCAAAAGCTATAACTAGAGTACTAAACTACCTACGTTATACCAAAAAACTATGGATTACACTATGGTAAAGAACCAAGAGTTATAGAGGGCTTTAGTGACGCAAACTGGATTGTTGACTCTAAGAACTCGAAATCCATAAGTGGATACGTTTTTTACGTTAGGAGGTGCAACAATATCCTGGAAATCTATGAAACAGACAGTAATCAACCATGGAATTTGAATTCATAGCTCTCGATAGAGCAGCTCAGGAAGCATAGTGCATACGAAACTTTTTGGAAGATATTCTAATGTGGGAAAACCAGTGTCGGCAATACGTGTACACTGTGATAGTCAATCGGCTATCTCCCTGGCACTGAACACAATGTATAATCGCAAGTCTCGTCACATAAGACGACGACATAAAATTATTAGAAACTGATCTCAACAAGAGTACTCACAGTTGATTATATCAAATCTACCAATAACCTAGATAATTTGTTCACTAAAGGTTTGGAAAGAGATCAAGTAGAAATATCATCCAAAGGAATGGGGTTTAAAAGCCTATGAATAACGATGTGGTTTGAAGGTAACCCCACCTAGTTGACTGGAAATCCTAAGAAATTGGTTCAAAGGGACAACTAATTCAAAATAAATCGAAAAACTGTGAGATGTGTATCTCTACCCAGTTCCTCGGATGATTAAACAGTGTTTGACCTGTCATTTTATAAGGATAAACATTTAGCTTTTAATGATTCCATAGCTTAAAATATTGAAGTAGGACATGATACTTCTGAAATAAGTTATTGGCAGATCACCTAGTGATTGTGAAATGGGGTCGTTTCTAGGAGAATGAAGGAAATGCTATATTTTCTAAGTTCAGTTACGATAACCAGGAAAGTCCAAGGCCATAATGAACACCATAGAGAACTAAGCTCTGCGAGAAAATGAAATTGTGTTATAGTTACTGTCTAAATTTACATCGAACTCTGGGAGGTTTAAGACATCATGTTCACCTCCTGGCCAAGTAAACTCGATACTTATTAACTATGAATAGTTCAAAGCTGAAAAATTGCTACCATCTCAGAGGCAATTAATTTTCGTTACAATCTAAAAAAGTCCGGCTGTCTAGTCAATTTAGTTGGTATAATCAGTCAAGTCTTTATAGTTTATCAAGTTGTCATATGTTTATAGGTCATTTTTATTCATGGGGGGGGGGGGGGGATTGTTGGAACTTGAATTTAACAAATGACTAAATGTCACTCTTTCAACTAATATTCCGGAAAGATCGTTGCCCGGAATTATAAGATTATGAGTTCTTTAGAAAGCTTGTAGCTAGGATTACAAGGTGGATTACTCAGTTGTTAAAATTGAAGTCAGATTGAATGAGACATGTGATGTCAAAGTATGATAGTTGGAACATAAAAAAATCAACTATTTCATAAGTACCACATTACTTAGAAATTAAAGTTTCTAGTGGTATATACATAGTACCTCATGTCATACTCACAAGTGAGTAACAAGGGAGACTATGCATGGTGGAAGAGAGAGAGAGGAGAACCACACAAGTGCGCGTGCCGCCGTTCCCGCTCGCTCGACACGGCACGGCACGGGAGCGGACACGAGTTGCGGGTCGTGGGTCACAGTTCGTGGGTCATAGGGTCAATTGGACTGAAGTTCCATTAAATAAATTCTTTTTGGGCAAAATTTTATAAAAATTTTTGGCTTTGGCAAAAAATTTTGGCCCATTAACTCGAACAAGCCCATAACCCAAAACAGACCCATCGATGTTTTGGGCCCGTTACCGAACTGGTACAATTTTCATATTGAATTGGTGCGTTTGTTCGCTTAATATTTCGGTTTATTAAAACCGTTTCTTCTTCCTTCGATCTTTCATGTCCGAAAAATTACATAAACAATTACCCACACTAAATTCATCACTGAAACTTCCAATCTTCACTGCATTAATCATTGTCTCTCCTTCGCCGGAATTATGACGTTCCCTACACTATAAGTGTCTCGAGATTGTTCACATTACTTACGTTCGCTTAAATCCGATATTTGAGTGTGTATATCGGATTTGATACTTGTTTTATCTTGGGCTTTAAACTCGTTATTAGCCGTCACACTACGTGCGATTATTGAATCAAGGAAAGAGATTTGTTTTTTGACTTTGGTTTTTAACGTATTTTAGATTCATCGCATCTCTGTTCCTAATTCTATTTTGCGTTTTGATATCATTTAACTCTATTCGTATTTTGCATTCCTAACACATACGTGGAATTTGTGGAAGTTTCGCATATTTTAATGAGTATGTTTGAAATTGTGAGATTTTTGCAAATTTCATTACAGTATAATTGAAGCATGTTGGAGTATTGCAAATTTCTCTGTATTGCAAACTTTACTTGAATATGCTTAAAATTTACGAGTTTCATAGACTTCATTTAAATAGCTTAAAGTCTATAAAATTTTAGCAAATTACACTACAGTTTACTTAATATATGTGATATATTAAGTAGTTTGATGTTATCTAAATTTACTTTCACAATGGTCCATATTATTGTTATTTTTATTTTCTATAAAAAGATCATGCAGTTAAGTGGTAAAATTTTGAGGTGGATGATATCATTTGTATGTATTAAAAATATGCGATGAATAATTTTAAAATTGATTTTATTTGAATATTCATAGAAAATTTGGAGGTTCAGCGGCTGGAGAAAAGAGAGGCGATTTATTTTCTACGACGGTGTAGGGACTATCAATGTCTCGAACAGCCGTTAAACCAAGCTCAAAAGTAGCCGGATTCGTCCTTGGAAGCTTTGGAAACCTACTCTTCACAATCTGATTCCACCGTGGCAAAACTCTCCGACCAACATCTCTCTCCTTTCAAAAGATCTCGTTCCGGTGGGTGGTGATTTTGGTGGCAAAACTGCTACTTCGGGTGTCATCGCCGGTAGCTCCTCCGGCGGATCCGCAGATTCAACGGCTGCAGCAAGATATGCTAAGGTTTTCCTGGTTCATCTAGGGTTTGTGTGGGCTCATTTTTCTAAGTTCGGGCCAGATTGGGATTTGTAAGCCCAAACCCGAATCTGTTTGTTAATTTGTTAAGTTTTAGGTTGGTTTTGGTGTTGGACTAACTCTTGTATTGGGTTTATATTAGTATTAAAAAAATTAAAACCTTTTAAAAAAATTGAAGGTTTAGAATTTGTGGTTCATATCATTATTATATATAATTTTTTTTTAAGGAGTGCCATAATGAGTTCACATACTATGGAAAATGCCATATCAAGATACGTTTAGAGAACATACCATAAATATATATGCAAAAAGAGGAGTTTACCCATATGAAAAACCTTTGATACGTTTAATCTTACCTTATTTTTAAAAAATAAATAAAAGTAATTAAAAAAAAACTTCTCGTAAACTTCGCAACCTCTATCTTAGAAACTAAAAAGTCAATGTTTATCCTCTTTATCTCTCTCAAACCCTAACTGCACAAATGTTTGTTAAAATCTAACTCAAAAATCCAGAAATCTTCTTCAAACCATACACCTCGTAATCCATCTTATAAAGCTGTTACAAATCATCAAATAATCGAAAATGTCCACCGGGAGGAAAGTTCAAAATACCTCTTGTTTGAGAGAAAATGAACCGGCGACCGGAGATTCCAGTGGTCAAGCCATTGTCTTAGTTAACACTGACACCGTCAATTTGTCTCGGCGTGGATCATCTTCAAATGAGACAGATCCTGCTCACATCGTCGAAGAACTGAAGTTTGATCCGGCTCGACTCCCGCAAAGGCTATACGCCCATGACATATACCCACCGGGTGGTCGCATCAACTGCTATTAAAAACCAGAGTTCATTCTTGACATCGTGGAGGCGCTCGAAGACACAACCGACCTAAACTACCTTAAAGCCTCTGCTTCTGGTCCACACATTAGAGATGGACCATAAGGGATCCAAGACAATAAATGTCCACATAATTTAAGTCTTACGAGCACACAAACACATTTTATGTTGAATATGTATACACAAAAAATATGTGTACATGTTTTATGAGGACAACCTATGGGTATCAATTCCATGGTGTGAAAGATAATCCTTCTTTCAATATTGGTCCATATATTTTATGTAGACATATTTTACTTTACATGAAAAGATTACTCGCACAAGTGTACAAATTAGTGGACATATTTTAGTTTATATGACAAGCATATGATTGAAACAAAAATACTTCATACAAGTGTTTGCATGATTGCATAAAAATACCCAATTTTATGTTGAAACATGGTTTTATCATTCTACAGCATTCTTAACATTTACGGTACACATCTATATAGGTTTACTTGCGACTTCCCCAATTGTGTTTACACATCAGATATGGACCATAAGGGATGAACCACCATCATTTCTCTCAATATTGGTCCATGTATTTTATGTGGACATATTTTACTTTACATGAAAAGATAACTGGCACAAGTGTACAAACATATATTATGTGGACATATTTTAGTGGACATATTTTAGTTGATATGACAAGTAACAAAGAATCATATCACTACAATTGTTTGCATGATTGAAACAAAAATACTTCATACAAGTGTTTGCATGATTGCATAATAATACTCAATTTTATGTTGAAAAATGATTTTATCCTTCTACAACATTCTTAACATTTATGGTACATATATGTATAGGATTACTTGCGACTTCCCTAATTCTGTCTACACATCATAGATGTACCATAAGGGATGGACCACCATCATTTCAATCTTACGAGTACAAGAACACACAATAGGTGGACTAATTTTATGTGAGCAAATTATAGGTATCACAAAACATGGTCTTAAAGGTAAATCTTCTCTTAGTATTGGTCCACGTAGTACATAACATATACTGTGTCAACGCTCATAATTAGATGGACATGTTTTTATATGGAAAAAATTACTTGTTTCAAAGTTCAAACGTTTTCGCTTATGTCAACTAACGTGTACATCTTGTCCACTATTGTCCATTTCGTGTCCACTTTATTTTTTTATTTATCCATCATCCACATAATAATGTCCACATCCTGTCACTGATTGTACACAACTTGTCACTGCTTCGACTTGTTTGAGTTTCGGTTCAGACGGGTTTTCAGGTTGTCCACTGCAATGACCCCCGCTTCCCACTGCAGAAGCACATCGGTAAACATACTGGTAAACATTATCTAGTATGTTTACTGTGTCTAGGAAGTCCTTGTTCTCGTATGCGATAACCAACTCAACACCTACGTTCTCACTCTCTTTTGATGGACATGCATTTGTTGTCCACGTCGAACTATCTAAAGGTACATAATTGTCCACTACATCATTCGGTTTAATGGACATATACATATTTAGTCCACGACATTCATACCTAGCCTTCTTTAAACTCTATAGGCCATCATTGTTATCCACAACCATAGGGGGCATCTTCACCAGCGTGAAAACAACCCCTGATCCTCTATGTCAGTAACGTAAAGTGATTTTCTCTTCACTCATCCCACCTCTACATGCTTTTACAACTTTTCCAATAAAAAAATTAGTAACTTTCATCTTCTCTAAGCTGAAGACATTTGGCAAACACATCTTTTACTACACAAAAATGCCAACATCCGGAATACAAGCACTCCCAATCACCAACTATGATCTTAATCGTTTCGTCCATATCATTTTACCTATAAATAATAATTTACTATTATGTCTATGCACATTATACCATATAATAAATGAAGTATAAATAGAACATTCATTGTAAATGTAGAATATGAAACATAAAAAATATATATATATATATATATCAATGAGAGCAATGAGAGAAACATCTCCTAATTAAAGTTTCCAAAGAGTTTGTTATTACCTTTTGTGTAATGACACAAATCACTTCATAATTAATTGCATTAAGTAGCATTTATTATTACACTATTTACGCAGCTCACGCCAATTAGGGAAGGGAGCATTTTTGGATTAACACAGATGCTACTCTACTATGCCTTTTTGGCATATCTCATAAAATTACCGAGTTATGCCATATCCAATAACGTCATATACATTTATGGTATATCCAAAAAATCTTTTATATATATATATATATATATCATGATATTGTTTAATAGTATTTGAAATATGTGAGATAAATAACTTCAAACATAATCTCATTTTGAGTTTATATTACTATTAACCTCATACATAATATAATTGGAAAGTATGCAAAAGAAAAAAGTGAGATACATATAACTTCTAACTTAGTTTTACTTGAAAATTTTAATATTTAGAGTTCAGAATTTAGGTTTTTGTTAATTGTTTTTTTTTCTTGTAGACAATAATTGAATTTTATTAGAGGGTGCATATGAAAGTTTTGCCAATGAAAACATGTTTCTTTTCTTTTATTTCTGCTGGTCGAACTTTTGATGTGAATTTTATGAATTTTATTATATGTTTCCTCATAAAGCAAAACGTGTCATTGAGAGAAAAATTTTTTTTGATGTAGAATTAAAAAACACTTAATGAAACTATAAATTTATTTTAAAAACCCTTAGAATTACTTATTTCATTAAGTTATGGATCAAGCTTTCTATTTTTTAAAAATAAATTTGAGGAGTTTAAACAGTATGAACAAACATTTGGTTTTCTTTTTGAGAAGGAAAGACTAAAATATGCAAATGATGATAGTTTGATGACATCTTATGGCTTCTCCAACATGGACGCTATAACGTTAAAATAGCGTGTCTTTCACCTTTTTTCTTCTCCATTCCAACGACAACATCAACTTCAAAATATAGAATAACATTGTAGTGACGTTAATATTTATTTTTAAAAAAATTAAAATGACATATTTAATTACAGTAAAATTAAAAGAACTTATAAACTTATAACCCGAATCTAAACCCGTAAAAAATTAGCAGATTTGAAACTATAAAATATCTGAATGGGTATTATTTTTTAGATGTTTGGATACCCGAATCCAAACTGGTATTATTCTGAAATCCGAAAAACTCGAAAGAGTACCCGAACTTATGTAAAAAAAATGGATGTACCAAAACCCGACATGAAACTATAAATTACCCGAACGAGTTCTAAGCCTTCTTACGGAAAACTTGAAAATCCTAAAAATCGGACCCGAACGAAACGAATACTTGAATTCTCACCCCTAGTTCTGTGTTATTTATTAATATATAAACGAAAGAATATTTGATTTAATAATATAATAATAAAAAATATTCTTTTGGTGTGATATATGGTGTTGTGGTTGGAGATGAATTTTCTTTTTAGTGTCAAAACTACACTAAAATAGTGTAATTTAACGCTAAATGGTGTAATTTTAACACTAAAACACCTTATACTAATTTTGAAACATCTTGAGACCATTAAGAAATTATTAGAAATGATTTTTTCGAGATAATATGAGAGAATGTTTGCCAAAAGAATGCTAGAAACCTATTAAAGTGTTGAAGTTTTTGAAAGGAATGAAAATTTGTTACCAAAATCTTGGATTGCTTATCGAATATTGTCAACGATTCCAGTTTCAGTTGCCCCTGCTGAAAAAGTTAGTCAAAATTAAAGCTGATAAAATCTTATTTGCGATCAACAGTGTCACAAGAAATATTGAATGGTTTAGCCATCATATTTATAGAAAGAAAACTTGTTTGAAATATTGACCACACATATTTAGTAAAATAAATTTTGAAAAAGAAAGAAGAAAATTGTACCTTCATCTTTTTATAATAGATTTTGACATAAATACTTTTTAATGATAATTTAAGTGATATACAAATTATTATTTATATATTTATCCGCCTTAAATCTCTGTAGCCTTAGACACGACATTGGCCTTACGGGAGGTTCAATATAAATAATCAATATAAAAATAATATCGTAGAGTAAAACTTGAACAAAATGTTAAAACTTTATCATTAATTTATATATTTTTTAGCTACAAAATAATTCAACATAATATAACTATAAAATTTTGCTTAAAAATTGCAACATAATTATGTAATAAACTCATTATAATTAATAGCAATTGCAATAAATTATCTTTTACCTTTTCATAGTTTTTATGTAAATTTTTCTTCTTCTTATGTATCTTTTGAATTTTATGTGAACATCTTGAAACTATTTTCGAACAAATTCTTTAGTATGTATTTTAATATTTAGTTGGTATTTTAGTAAATATTTTCCTATTTAATTTATTTTGATACAAATATGACATAGTTTTCATACAAATTTACGATGACATGATTTATTGAGAAATGTACAACTAATTTTTTTAACCACAATAAATAAATTACAAAAATTATATCTTTAATGCATTTTGAACGTTAATTGGAAAACTGTGTTTTAATTTTTCCATATTTATACAATTGAAAAATATTTGACATGATTTTGTAGTAGAGTAAGATTTTTAATTCAACAAAGTAAATTAGTAAAAATAGTGTTTGGCTAACCTCTAGTGAGTTGGTGATTTGTTCAAATATATTCTCAGATAAAAATAAATAAACGAAAAAGAAAATGATTAATCCAAAACTAAAAACGACTTTACGATGTGTAATATAACTTAAAAGTTTTGGGGTTTATATATTTCATTTTATAATCATTGAATATTGGTTATGTTAGTGAAGATAAGTTCTAGTTTAGTATTTTTTGGTAAATTTTAGTTTATAATGTATAGCCATTTTTATTTATTAAAACCTCGAATCCATATAAAAAATTACTCATAAAATTAATATAATTATTTTTCTTTTGGCGACTATAGTTTGTTTTAGTTTTATTATATAGCTGAAAGGAAGACATAACTTTTCATATTTCTTTTGTAACTATTTATTTATATAGATGTGTAATGTGTGGTTAATATGTTACTTATTATAAATTAACTAACTAAATTATGTAAACTAAAATTTAAATGATATGACTTTAGATGAGCGAACAAAACGTAATTTTATATATAAATAATTTTTTAAAACAAAACTTTGAATATATTAAAAATATATATTTTTTGTTGTTTAGTTTTGTTCGATATTAGCGTGACTTCTCGTATTACTTTCATAACTACCTATTTATATGTGTAGCTAATATGTTAAATTAATTAACTAAATTATGTAACTTTAAATTTAAATCTATGTAGATGATAATGTGGTTAAAGAGAGAGACAACAAAACCTAATTTTATATATATTTAAAAAGAAACACTACACATAAAATTAATATTATTGTTCTTTCTTTAGTGAGTATAATATCTTTTTTTCAATTTTGTGATATAGTAGCGTCACTTCTCATATTACTTTCATAACTACTTATTTATGTGTAATTAATATGTTATTTAATATTATAAATTAAATAAGTAAATTATGTAAACTAAAATTTAAATCATATAGATGATGATGTAGTTTAAGAAGGAGATATCAAAACCTAAAATAGTAGATATAGTAGAATATGTNTAAAAATTTTTTTTTTTTTTTTTTTTTTTTTATCAACTTACAAACATTACAAAAAATCTCACTAAGAGAAATTGAACATGAGATGTTTAAACTATGCACTAGGGATCTTTGTCAGGCTACAGATGCTTGGCAGACATAGTAGAATATGTAAAGTTTAAAGAATGGTAGTCAAATTGTTGGTAGTATAAGTTGTATACGGAAATTTATAAAATGAGTTTCCCTTCTAATAAGGAAAAATAGATGACATAAAAAAGAAAATTGAAAGGCCCACGTAATCTTCACAGGCCCAAAAGCACATATAAGAAACCATAAACAAGAGGCTCATACTCTAAAAAACCGTTTATGTTTGTTACTTTACTAACCATTTATAAAAGGACCACCAAAACAAAACATTCCCCAAATTTTCTTACCAATTTAGATATTATAAGCTAATCTTTCCAACCTTCTTTACTAAGTCTTCTGGAAGCAAGACCTCTAGAGGAAAGGCTCGGTGTTAGCGGTAAAACCGGAGTATTCGGCTGTTCTTCGTCTCCATCACCTTTTTCATCGTCCCAATCATCTCCCCAGTTATTGTTCCATCCATCATCACTCTTCTCTTGATCAGACTTTGATGCTAATGCGATGGTAGAGATTGGCAATTCCATGTCGAGCCTCTGGTATTTGTTGTTTCCCTGTGTCTTATTCCTGTAAATGTGGATGATCATCGGGATAATGAAAAGGGAGACAACAAGGAAGGAGATCATGAGGATTAGGATAAGTGTCCGTGGACGAATATTGAGGATTGAAGGGCGAGAAACAGCAACTGTATCTTCATGTGCTGCTGCCAAATCCTTTAATTCCAGGCTGCATTGGCCTTTACTTGAACTTAGTATGATTGTGCTATCCTTTGATCCTCCCTTTTTAATAGATACTTTTACCTGCAAAACGATTTAAACTTCAGATGTGAAGTAGTAACATCTTAATACCCAATATAGAAATTTACTCATCTAAGCACTATGTTATAAAAGACGGTAAAGAACAATGAACAATGACCAATTTTTAGGCTTCTAGGTATAAAAGAATGGTCTAGCCTCTTCAAGACTTTTTCTTCACCAGAAATGAAGTCAATGAATGAATCATGAAGTGGAATCCAACAAAAGAGACGAATATAAAAATAAAAAATGTATTACCTTTGTGTTTTCGTTCTCCAGGAGCTGAACTTTATTCTTCTCTAACCCGACAAAGCCCGGAGCAGTTATATTTACAAGCAAAGCGCTTTTGCCTTTGTTTTGAATCAAGAGTGAGAGATGAGGCGCATCTGCACAAGATATATGAACCAAACAAACTATGAAAAGAAATACAAAAGAAACTCAAGTCCGGGAACCAAGTCATCCAACAAAGAAGCTGAAATCCGGGTACCAAAAAAGAAATCTTGTAGACTCACCATTACCCGGGACTCGGAGACAAGCTACAAACTGATCTTCCTCATCTGTACACATATTAGATGGATCACATTCTTCACCGTGAAACCCTTCTTTCTTCTTTGAAGAGTTTGTGACAGCCTCCTCCGCCTTAGAGCTTTCACTCTCATCACTTACTTTGTTCCCTTCACTCTTACTACTATCTATATCACTCCCCGACTCCTTAGATCCATCACTCAATTGTGTAGCATCGGTCGTGTTATTAGAATGATCTACACTCTTAGAATCAGTAACATTGGTAACAATTTCAGATCCACCAAATCTTGCATCTGTCAAATTCGAATTCGTAATCGAGCTCGAGACAACTTCTGCCTCTCCATCAACCTAATTTTAACGATCGTAGTCAAATTAAACTCAGATTTCAGATTTCTTAGAAAAAACACGAACCAAATTTGGAATATCTAGGGATTTTGGAGTTACCTTATTAGTATTCGCGGCGAAAATCAAAGCTATACACAGAAGCAAAACGAGATTCAAATCCATGTCTGACAGTTTTACCCAAATTAAAAGTTACATCTGAAAAATCCACAAATCAAGCTCTGTGTTAGCAGGAAAACAAGGAAACAGAAATGATGATGTTTTGATTTCAACAAAATCAAATTTCACCTGATTCATCTCACAATAGCTGAACTTGGAATCTTTTGATCTTCCTATGATTTTCTATTCTCTGTTAACTGATTTGCTCATCAATTCGAATCCCTCAAGAATCAGAATGAAGCTAAGATTCGTTTGGGTGGATTGAGACTTGTGAGCGACAAGTGAGCGAGTATACGAGCGAGACTATCTTATTGACTTTAGTCGTTCCACAATTATACATATTCCAGTGCCGTTTTTGGGCTTTTCTTTCTTAGAAACAAAAATCTCTTCATTCATAGATATTGGGCTGCAAAGGAATTATTCATATTAGGCCGTTTTGGGTTCAGAAAAAGGCTTGACTATCAAAGCCTATGTCATTTCGGTTCTTTCCAGGCAGTGAAAAAAGACGTAATATTTATATTGACGGGTTGATATGCAAAACTCGCAAATAACTAATAATATATCCAAACCCATATCCTCACATATTTGTAGTTTAGTGAGTTGACCGCAGACAAAAATCTGTAAAATATGTGATTTGTCATGGATTAGTTCACGAGATCCATCTTTTAATAAATTTAAAATTTTATTTCCAAATTCATCTCAGGACAATTCACGTTGAACTTAGCTCGCGAGTTTTAACTCATTTTAACACATATTGCTAAGAATATGATGATACCAAATGAAATGTAATTACGTTTAACTCTTTACCAGAAAGTTGGTTTACATTGCAATATGTTAGGAAATTGTTACATCCTTTGAGAGTAATATTTCAGAGAAAGAATCTAAAATTTTGTTGCATTTCCAGTGGACTTCTCCATTCTAATGAAATTTATAAGCGGTGGTTGTTGACAGGTTATATATTCTAAGGCTTTCACCTTCTAAAAAATATCAAAGTATTGGGCCTAAGTGGGCTAACATAAGTTGTAAATGTTAGGTTAACATATTAATCTACTCGACATATATATAAACTCTCTGTACTCTCTGTAAAGTAATGTGAAATACAAAAAACCAATTTTCCCACCTCTCTATCTACGAGGTTTGACATGGTATCAAAGCCTACAACCTAAACTTCTTCATAGGTTGAAGCTTAAATTTTTTCAAATCGATCAATTCTTCTCTTTTCTATCGATGACAGAAACTACAACTCATGCTCGTCGCACAATCTCTCCCTATGATTTGTCTTCTGGAGACAATCATGGAATTCTTATCTCAAAATCATTGCTCAAAGGACCCAACTACGATGAATGGGCCATAACCTTCAAATTGGCTTTGAAAGCACAGAAGAAATTTGGTTTCGTTGACGGCTCGATTGCTCAACCAGCTGAAAATTCACCCGAGTATGATGACTGAACTGCGAACAATGCTCTCATAGTTTCATGGATCAAAATGACTATTGATGAATCATTATCATCGACCCTTTCTCACATGGATGATGCACACTATCTTTGGGATCATATTCAGAAGCAATTTGACTTAAAGAATGGTCAACGTGTGCAAAGACTAAAGTCTGATCTTGCAAACTGTAGACAAAAAGGCTTGCCAATTGAGTCTTACTACGGGAAATTGACTCACTTGTGGCGTTCTCTGTCCGATTACCAGCAAGCAAAAACCATGGAAGAGGTTCATCAATTTCTTATGGGATTAGATGAATCAATTTATGGTCCTTTAAAATCGGAGTTGTTATCTCGGGTTCCTTTACCCACGCTTGAGGATGCATACAACGTATTGGTCCAAGATGAGGAGTCAAAACTGTTAGGCAGGTTACATGAAGAAAAACATGAGGCTGCTAGTTTTGTGTCTCAAGCGGTCTCTGTTTCTCAACTTAAAACCAGAGGACTAGTAAATCAATGCACATATTGTGGTCGCCAAGGTCACCTCGCTGAAAATTATTTCAAATTTATTGGTTATCCTTCTTGCTTTGAAGAGAAACCCACAAAACGCTCAAATCAGCCTCGCACTGCTGTTAATGTTGGAAATTCTGGACGCTCTTCATCTCTTCTTAATCGCCAACGTGCTTCTTCAATGCCTCAAGCATCTTCTCATCACGTGGCTGCATCATCACAACTTACAGCATCTGATCGAATTGTCATTAGTGGTCTTACTAATGACCAATGGAATACGCTTGTAAATTTCCTGGATGAAATAACGCAACCGGCTAAGTTAACGGGTAAGTCTTTTACCGAGTCATGGATTTTTGACATGGGAGATTCCAATCATATGACAGGCTCTCTAGATTTCTTAGAATCAGCTACTATTATGACTTAAGTGTTGATTAAATTACCCGACGGTAACTACACCACTTCTACGACTCAAGGTTCTGTAACTCTTGGGCAAATTCATCTTACGAACGTCTATTATGTTCCCGGACTTCATTGTGATCTCATCTCTATATCTCATCACACTCGAGACATAGGTTTCTTGTTTCAATTTACCAATAAAATTTGTGTGATCCATGACCGCATCACCTCGACGCTGATTAGAGCGGGTAGACAGCATAATGGACTCTATTTTCTAAGGAAAATAGAAGTGGCAGTTGCTGTAAACACCGTTGATAGTGATTATACTGAGTTGTGGCATTGTAGATTCGGTCATCCTTCATCCAAAGTCTTAAAGTTGGTGAATGTTTCTTTATATGATTGCAAATCTTTTGATTCAAGAACTTGTGACATTTGTATAAGGTCTAAGCAGACCAGAGATTCTTTTCCCTTGAGTATTTCAAAGATAACTTGTTGTTTTGGTTTGATTCATTGTGATCTATGGGGTCCATACCGGCCGACGTCTTTATGCGGTTCTTGTTATTTTCTCACTATTCTAGATGATTACTCAAGAGCGGTTTAAATTTATCTTCTACCAAATAAACAACAAGCTCCTGGACATCTAAAGAATTTTCTAAAATTGGTTGAACGGTAATTCTTGACCAAAGTTCGAACAATCCACAGTGATAATGGGACCGATTTTCTCTGTTTACGTGATTACTTTGCTCAAGCGGGAATAATTCATGAGACTTTATGCGTCGGTATGCAACAACAAAATGACCGAGTAGAGCGCAAACATAGGCACGTTCTAAATGTTGCAAGAGCATTGCGTTTTCAATCTTCACTTCCAATTGAGTTTTGGGGATATTGTGCTCTCACTGCAGGATATTTTATCAATCGTACACCAACGAAAAATCTCAATGGCAAGACTCCTTATGAGTTTGTTTACAACTGTCCCCCACCGGTTAATCACCTTAGATTTTTCGGTTGTGTTTGCTACGTTCATAACCAGGGACATGGGGGTGATAAATTTGAAACTAGATCGGTTGGGTTGTTCTGATCTTCTCGGATTATTGGGCCTACAATCTAGGCGTCTCCCTCCTATCTCGGAACCGTCATGACTTAGTCTCCGCTTGCTCATTTCTTGCTCACCTTCTCCTCAGATCGTCTACGAATTGGATGTCCAGCCGCTTACCCTTCATGCCCAGGTAGAGATCTACTTAGTAAATCCTTATGCGCTTTAATGCATTCTGAGCCATCATCCGGAAAGTAACACTAGTTAAGGAAAAATCCTGCTGAGGGAGTTTTGACACCAACAGATTAGCCCCCAGGTCTCCCTATGAGCTTAGCGAGTTGGGTGAACTTTGAAGATTGATTGGTGAAAATTCAATTTGGATTGTCTGTTTTAAGGCGATCTTCATTTGAAACTCCCATTTAGATATGCGCACATTCATATATGGTTATCATATATGTATTTTAATTTTTCTTGTTGGAACGGATAATCTTATTATTCCAAAGATTTAGTGTTTGTTAGACCAATTTTTTGTGATTCCGGTTGAAGAAATCCCAACAGTCTGGCAGTTACTATTCTTAGCACGCGGCATATGCTTCAATTTCGAAATTCAAAAGTGTCATCATTATGACTACAAAATGTGGCTTCGCACTCTTCGATGCAGTTCCTCTCTTTCCTCAAGCGCTTGGAACCGTCTCCCCACTACGCATTCAACCGCCAACTCATTCTCTCTCTTTACGCAACCTAAGGTACTGTTATTCCATATCTCATTTCTCTTAATTTTTGCTAGGGTTTACTATTCCCCCTTTCAGTTCATTCTTCTTCTTCTTCGAATTTTCTCCGATTCTCTTTGAATTTTCCTTTCCTTTCCACTTTTCTTCTTTTAATTTCTCTTCCATCTTGGTTCTCCCGTTATGTCGAAACAACTAGCGCTTCATTCCTAGAGCAGAAGCTTGTCGTTGCATCCTGTGGCCAGCACGAGCGTCAGAACCCCCATCATTTCCGATGCGAGGGCTAGGGCGGCTAGGTTTGTGAGAACGCTTTGGGAACAGTTTGATCTCCGTTCTGATGTCAGGTTCCTGATCCCTGATCCCTGTCAGTTTCCAAACAATCCCCCAGCCGGATTTGTCAAGGTCTATGAGATCTTTTTCAAGACCTGTGGGTGGTGTTTTCCTGTTCTTGAGTTGCTGGTTCAATACTTGCGTCACCGAGGGATGGCTTTGAGCCAGTGATGCCTAATGGACTCCGGCATGCAATTTTTCTGATGGTCCAGGCGAGGGAGAACGACTTTGAACTAGGTTGTGACATGCTCGAGACCGCCACATATGCAAATAGGGGTCTGAAGGGTGGCCTCGTGTATTTAGCCAACAAACCCAATCAAGGGTTTACGACTGGTCAAGCTCCCAAAGACGAAACTGACTGGGAGCAATTTTACTTTTTCTTAGAAATTAATCATCTCTCTTTCAGGACTACGAGTCCCAGCGATCTACAATCTCGGTTGTGGAAACCCGTATTTTGACAAGGAATTTTTTTCGTTTTGTATTTATATTTCGGT
>OVBE01001906.1:0-33511 GCA_900406425.1 Iberis pinnata | reverse complement strand
ACCAAGACCAAGACACACATGATGATCTTGTACATTTTTTTGAGATAACCTATCTCGTCATGGCCATCTTGTAGGTCTTTTCTGATACAAGACACACTTTGTTTTAGCTCTTCCATCTCCTTCTCCAAGATGTGTACATTTTCCTTAACTTTATCCAAGTTGAATTCAATGTCTTCAATCTCTTCAATCATAGACTCATCATTCCACTTGAACAAGTGGTCCTTTCCCTGTTGTAAATTAACCAAATCACATTCACACAACTTAACGAAATCAATGGCACAAACTTTTCATACCTCTTCCGATCCACATGGACAACAATGAAAAAGTCTTCCCGGATTTTTTGTTGTTTTCGAAGTCCTCAGTACTGATTTTTCACCACATTAACATGTCTTAGGTATCCCTCTCTCTCTTTTCGAAAACCTTCATGGTAATCGACTAACACCTACCCATCATTGAAATCCAACAAATTCGATACAAATTCAACTCAACATACCAAGATATAAAACAAACACATACCAGAAGAACAAGATGAAACCATATCGATCTCCCCCTTCGTTTGCTTTCTCTTCTTCACAGTTACAATCACTCATAAACCTAAATCTCTTTATCGGCAACGTAGAAGAAAACTTATTTGAAGCTTTAATTTTTTTCCTTATGTTGAGATTGAAACGACGTCGTTTCACTAAATTGATTTGTGAAAAATTAAACCAGATGTCGTTGGTTTACTTCTAAATTGAACCGGATTTACCTACGTGGCTGCTGACTAAGATCAGTTAACGGTTAATTAAACACCGTTAACGATTTGTAAGAAATTAGCATAAAAACGATATATTGTGTATAAATTGACAATTTATTATAGTTGATGTATGATTTCGCACTGCTAATAACGTTCTGTATAAATTAGCCATATGGCCATAGTTCGTGTATGAAATAGTCGACTCCCCAAAAATAACACATACTCTCAAAAGTTTCAAAAATACCATTAAATTGTTTTTTATCCAAAATACCAGAAAAATAAAAAAGTGAATTGTAAGAGTTTAAAATTTAAACTTTTGGGTTTGAGTTCACTAATTAGAGTTTAGTTTTGAAGGAGCTAGGTTTGGTTTTGGAGGATTATGGTTTAAATTTAAAGTTTATAGCTATTTTAAATTTGTGGTAGTTTTGGAAAAAAATATGTTTATGGTATTTTGAAACATTTTGGGAGTGTGTGATATTTTTGTAAATTACGTAGTTTTTGTGTTATTTTTGAGAATGCCTCTTATCTGATTATGTTGTGATTAATGATCTTAATTAAATTTATGTAAAACAGTCGATTAGGGGTTTATATAAAGAAAGCGAAAAATCTGGTAAATGCATCGATGAGAATATAAATGGGGAGAAAAAATAGGGAAAAACCCAAAATACTCAAACTGTATAACATTTGTTATTTTAATACACAAACTTTTTCGGTTCTCATTTTAACACATCAATTTTTTGTGGTTGCAATTTTAATACATGATTTTTTTTCAAAATCGTAATTTTATGTAATGAAAGCTAACAGACGTTAACTATATTACCAAACTTTTCTAGTTTCCCAAATAATACACGGACTATTAAGATTTTCCAACTTAATACATGAATTAACGAATTTGTATAATTTGATATTTAAAAAAAAATACATTTTCATGTTAATAAAATTGTTAGAACACATTTTAAAATGTGAAATCATTACTACTCTTACTGCAAAATAAAAGGAAAATTTTTAGTATTTATGTTTCTTTGATATTACTTTTGAAACTACCATCATTTTTTAAGCACACATTTTCATTCGTTTTTGAAATTTTATGTTCAGTTTACTCGCGAAAAACTTTATTAACAGTCAAAATAATATTTTTTGTGTGAATCCAAAGAAAGCACTCAAAAACTAAAGAAAAACATTTGTTTTATGCAAATGTTGTTTTCTATTTTAAATTTTTTAATGTTGATTGACAAAACAACAAATGGGTGATATTAAAAATGGTATATTGATAGAAATGGTATTATTGTATTTTTCAATTTATTTTAATATCCTTTGCATCAATACAATATAAATGTATATAAAAATAATTATTTCACTAGTTTTAAATTTTGTTCTAATAATTCTATTAAAATGAATATATATATTAAAACACATATATCAACATATACAAATTTGTTAGTTCATGTATCAAACTGAAAAATAATAATAATTCATATATTATTTGACAAACCAGAAAAATTATGTAAATATGGTTAGGAATCCGTCAAGTGAAATTTTGATTTCATAAAGTTCAAGTATTTAAATAGTAATTATAATAAATTAGTGTGTTAAAATGATAATAGCGAGAACTTGATGTATTAATATAGCAATCGTAAAAATTTATATTAAAGTAATAAATATTATAAAGTTTGAATATTTTTTGTTTTTTTCTTAAAAAATATACTATGCATCGATATTTTTGGAATAAATCGGCGGTTTTTATGCCCTTGCCATTTAAATTATGGGTTTTTTCAGGCCCATATTGATGCCTGACAGATCCAACAAGCTCTCACCGTTCTTGAAAGCGTCGATCAACACGTACGAAATGTCCTGACCGGCACGTGGGAGCTCGTCTAGACCTCTCCAATTGGTCGTAAGTAGCTGATTCCATCTCCAAAGTATCTCACTAGTGAATACTGAACGCTCTACTTTCTCTCTCTTCACTCTCCTCATAAATCACACAAACAAAAGGTCGATATTTTTTTAGTAAAGACTCTTGCTTGCTTTACAGCTCAATTACGTCTTCTTCCTCCTTCCTCCTCACGGATCCATTTCGAGGTTCGTCTTCCTTTTATTCTCTTTCACTTTTTTTTTTCTTTGAGGGGGAAGTTAGATTTTGGTCTGATTTAATCGGCAGATCGTTCTAGATTTCGTTTTGTACGGCTTGACTCTTCAGTTCTTCTAGTGATGAGACTGCAATGATGTATCGATTTCACTTTAAACTTTAGCTGCCCGAGGGAGCTGGGTTTTATCGGGAAGGGATTTCGATAATTTTGGAAATTTGGAGGTGGATTTGATCCCTTTTGGACAACCTCACTGTTCTGGGTACTATTAACATAGAAGAGAGCATGCAAAGGTTGTGTGCATTCATGTTTTGGAAAGCTTGATATGTAATTAAGGATTTAGTAGTCTGGTTTTGGCTTAATGTACGAGATTTGATGCCCAATTCCAATCTTATTTACTGCTATGGAAGGTGTTTTTAGAATTCATCTGATCTGGGTTCGACTTTGTTTTAGAGAACCACAGTGTACTCATCTTTGAATTTTGTTGGCTTGTTGGGTAATGTGGGATGATCATGTTTAAGTATGGGCAAGAGAGGCTGCCAGTAGAAGATTCCAGAAATTTGGAAGTTCATTGTTTAATGTAGTTTCAGCAGATCTGGGTGTCTACTTCTTTTTGTTATACAATTTTAGTGACATCAATTTCTTTGATCTTTAGGAGCCTCTTTTTGTTTCTTGAAGATCATTGAGGAGCTGAGTATATGCTACGAGTGCCTTATTCCGGAGGCTGTTCTTTCAGATGATTGACAGTAACTATATTATGCTTGAGTGGTGCCGTAATGGGCATCTGTCTGATGAAGTGCTGCTGCTCATGGCTTCTTTTGTTATCAGTGCTTTGTGCACTAACAAACAAAATTAAAGCGATTAGTCCTGATGGTACCGCAATGTGTTACCTCTATTTCTTCCATGTTTTCTGTTTGAATAATTGTAATCACCATTTACTGCGTCCAGTCCGCTGTAGGGTTTGAATCCTTTTTTGTTCCTTTGCTTTTCCAGGTGAGGCGCTTCTGAGCCTTAGGAGTGCAGTTTCTAGTTCTGATGGACTCATCAGTCAGTGGAGACCAGAGGATCCTGATCCATGTAAGTGGAAGGGAGTGACTTGTGATGATAAAACAAAAAGAGTTATAGCCTTGTAAGTTTTGGAAATCTGCTTGCTTAAAACTCTTTTTCCTCAGTATGTGGTTGGTTCCTAAAATTTTTTGTGCGGTAGGAGTCTAACTCATCACAAATTACGTGGATCTTTACCCCCTGAGATTGGAACGCTAGATCAGTTGAGGCTTTTGTATGTGCTCCTCCTCAAAGCTTAACTTGATTTAATTTCTTATAAATGTATCCTCTTCTCTTCAATGTATGTGTATTCTTTTGACATTGCAGAATGCTTCACAACAATAAATTATATGGCTCAATACCTACATCATTGGGAAATTGCACGGCATTGGAGGGGATGTAAGTGCTTATGCTTGTTTACATTTGCTTCTTTTATAGTTGCTGTATAAGATTGTTTTCTTGTGAAGTTTCTTCTCCTTCTATTTCTTGCAGATACTTGCACAATAATTTCTTCTTTGGACCAATCCCAAGTGAATTTGGAAACCTATCTGGGCTTAAAAATCTGTACGTTGTCTTTCTCCTTTGTTCTTCTAATTAGATGAGGTTGTGTGGCCTCTGCAGGATCTGCTATTAGCTGCTCTCACTATTGAGTAACCTCTATAATATAGTGGACCACAAGAGTTTCTTGTCTCTTTGAAACTGATTTTTGACTCTTTTATAAAGGGATATATCAGGCAACAATCTCGATGGAGAGATCCCTGCATCGCTTGGGCAGTTGAAAAAGCTTACTAATTTGTGAGTGGCTAAATGCTAACTTGCCCTTTTTATTTTTGCAGTCTTGTGTATATTTGACTGTCATTGTTGCTAACTAGGTTGATTCTTCTTTTAAAGCAATGTCTCATATAATTTTCTGGTGGGGAAAATACCTTCAGATGGGCTACTCGCTCGATTTTCAAGTGACTCGTAAGTATACCCCTTTCTCCAACTAGAGTTTTGTTAGTAAAGGTGGAAAAATCTTTTCTACTTTTGTTCTGGCACAGTTATATTTTTGCAACTCTGCGCAGAATAGCACCATTTTTCTAGTTTTGTATCACTGTGTAGCTGAAAATAACGGTCACGTTTTGCAGCTTCATCGGAAATCGTGCATTGTGTGGAAAGCAAATCGATAAAATATGCCAAGACGGCAATGGAAACCATTCTAATGGTACTGGGTCTTCAACAGGTAAAATAAGTTTCGTCTTAATCAGTTTCCTGGTTTGGGTGTTTAGAATCTAGATTATAACTTACATTTTGACTTAACTGTAGAATTCGTTGTGACATGAGTTTCCTTTTTTTTTTTGGTATGTTCTGTATTATAGGCCAAGAAGGTAAGAATCCTGGTAGGCTGTTTATAAGTGCATCAGCAACTGTAGGTGGGCTGCTCCTAGTGGCACTGATGTGTTTCTGGGGATGCTTTCTTTATAAAAAGCTTGGTAGAGTTGAGGGTACAACCCTTGCCATTGATGTCGGTGGAGGTGGGTTGTGTTGTCTCTTTCCGGGTATCATATCCAAAACAATCAAAGTTTTATTACTCTCAAAACTAAACTATCTGTTTCAGGTGCGTCTATTGTGATGTTCCATGGAGATTTGCCCTATGCTTCCAAAGACATTATAAAAAAACTGGAAACTCTTAACGAAGAGCACATAATAGGCTGTGGAGGCTTTGGAACAGTGTACAAGCTATCTATGGACGATGGCAATGTTTTTGCATTAAAAAGAATTGTAAGGTTAAATGAAGGGTTTGATAGGTTTTTTGAAAGGGAGCTTGAGATTCTGGGAAGCATCAAACATCGTTACCTCGTGAATCTACGTGGGTATTGCAATTCACCCACATCAAAGCTTCTACTATATGATTACCTTCCTGGTGGTAGTCTTTGTGAATCTCTTCATGGTAAGTAAATCCCCCCTACTTTTTAACTTTAACACAAAATGATTCTGTACTATTGAGTGAAATCTTTGAATATGTAGAGAGAGGTGAGCAACTGGATTGGGATTCCCGAGTAAATATCATAATAGGAGCAGCAAAAGGGTTAGCATACTTGCATCATGATTGTTCTCCGCGGATTATACACCGTGACATAAAGTCAAGCAACATACTACTCGATGGAAACCTCGAGGCTCGGGTATCAGACTTTGGACTTGCTAAGCTGCTAAAGGACGAAGAATCTCATATTACAACAATTGTTGCAGGCACATTTGGTTACTTGGCTCCAGGTACTCAATCAAACTAGTAAATAACAAAGCCTTTTACTCTGTCATAGAACCTCATAAGTGGTAATTGCAGAGTATATGCAAAGCGGTAGAGCGACTGAGAAAACTGATGTTTACAGTTTTGGGGTTTTGGTTCTTGAAGTCTTGAGTGGTAAACTTCCCACAGATGCATCCTTCATAGAGAAAGGCTATAACATTGTTGGTTGGGTAAGCAGCCAGCATAAATAAGCTTTGATAATAATATTTGACTTGACTAGTAAAAGGGTTTTAACTTGGTTGGTTGTCATAAAATGTTGCAGCTAAACTTCTTAATCAGTGAAAACCGAGCAAGGGAGATAGTTGATAGAAGCTGTGAAGGAGTGGAGAGAGAGAGTCTTGATGCTCTTCTATCTATAGCAACAAAGTGTGTATCTTCAAGTCCAGAAGAACGCCCCACAATGCATAGAATCGTTCAGTTACTTGAGTCAGAAGTTATGACTCCTTGCCCAAGCGACTTCTACGACTCCAGCTCCGATTGATCACATTCACTCATGAGTGTTCTTCTCTTTTCCCATTCGAGCCATTCATTTCCGGTATCTCTTTTTTGTATTTCTTTTTTTGGCTTTGCATTGTTATTTCTGAAAATGTTTCTTTTGACTTGTGAAACCTTCATTTGATTCTGAATATTAAACTATAATATTGTATAGGACCATCCATTGTAGGAAGAAATGTTTCAAAGGAATCTGAATAATTTCTATATAATGTCTCTGTTTTATTTGGAACCGCAAGTGCAACCATTAAAATATAAATGATTCAATTGTTTTTTACATAATAAAACAACTGAAAGTGAAGTTTTCAACCATCTTTTTATGGTAAAAAACTTTTTCCTTCCGATGAATGAAAGAAGTTTTCCTGATTTCGACATGTTAATATGTCACCTCGCACAAAGGTCCAGTTTTTAAAGATCTAGGGTGCAAATGTTACACCAAAAACAATTAGTGCAATATAATTGAAAAATGATGGTGGAATAAATATTAGAGGAAAATTGGTAGTTACATTCCTCTACAAATTTGTAAAAGAATATTTTTTGGTGGAATTGTGCTTTTTCCACTTGATTCTTCTATAGTTAGATGAAAACATTTTTCCTCAAAATTTTGACAAATGGTTAAATTATAGAGGAATATCATGGAATACATGTTTTCTTCTAATTTTATTCCTCTAAATTACAATCCATTTGCACCCCTAATTTATTACAATTCGTTTACCCGATTATGGGATAAGCTCAAATCCTTTGTGACGAGCTCGGCCTAGATCTGATTTAGGTCCATTTGGACATGACCAACAAGATAATATAATGACACTTAAGCATCCTTTCCAGGACATTTCATCTTTTTTATTTTTTTTCACAACTCATCTCTCCTCTTTCACGTATAACAATACTTTCATTTAATATTTATAAAACTTTGTAACTAATTAATGAAATATGTATAAAAAACTGAAAAAACCAATCATTTTGATACAAACATGTTTAAAACATCAATCAAATTAATACGTAAAGAGTAATCTTTTAAGAATCCTAAGAGATGCGATTTTATGCCAACTCAAGTTCCTACAACTATTAATTCTTTTAGAATCTTAAGGGACGTCAAAAGTTTAATTAAACCAAATTCCAACGGTGTCACCAAGTTGCTCGGTGTTTGAATTGTCTCCATTTTCAGGTAATTATATTCAATGTTTTACAATTTGTCATTTCATTTAGGTTGCTGGTTGCAAGAATGTTTGTTTAAGCACTAGAAAGAACAAAGAAGTCAAGTTTTTTTGTAATCTTTTGCCGGTTAAAGAAAGAGCATTACGCACAACAATTATGTTGAGAATCTAATGATGCAGAATCGTTAACTTTTTCTTCCAATTGCATTCCCTGCATCGTAGAGAAACACCCAAAGTTATTGGAATCAAGTTTTCATATTTTGACTTTGAACATGTATATTCACTAATAAAGTATTTTTTTACTTGTGTTCTAATAGCTTGACATGTGTCCATCTTTAAACCAAACCATCTTTACAATAATTTATGAATCACATTATATATTTAAACCAAACCAAATAACCAATGCACAATTTTAAAAATAGACTCTTTAAACAAAACTAAATAATTTATGAATCATATTGTGTACTTAAACCAAACCAAATAATCAGTGAATGAATCTTCATTTTTTACTAATATTGTAAAATGTGATTTTTTTTTCTTGTTCTCTAATAGCTTGACATGTGTCCACTTTTAAACCAAATCAAATAATTTATATATGAAATTATGTATTTAAACCAAACCAAATAATCAATACGCAATTTTAAAAGGTGGACTATTTAAACCAATCCAAACAATTTTTTCACTAATATTGTAAGATTTTTTTTACTTGTGCTCTAATAGTTTGACATGTGTCCACCTTTAAACTGAACCAAATAATTTACGAACCATATTATGTATTTAAACCAAACTAAATAACCGATGCACAATTTTTACAAGTGGATTCTTTAAACAAAATAAAATAATTTATAAACCACATTATGTATTTAAACTAAACCAATTATTCAATGAATAATTTTTAAAGACGAATATTTGGAAACAAAAATAATAATAATGTTAACTAATATTGTAAAGTTTTCTTTAAAAACTCTCTCAAAGCTGACCCATGTCCAACCTTAAAACCAAACCAAGTTTACCATAAGTCACATCAGGTACTTAAATCAATTCAAATAATCCATAAACCACATCCTTAAAATAATAGCATCTGTTTATTTTTTTTATTTTATTTTCTAACTACCACAACATCCGTTCAAAATATAAAATAATAAAAATAAAAATATCTTCCACTTAGAGTAATTAACACCTATAATAACAAAAATAAATACATTAAAAAAGAGAACCAAATATTTATTGGCGTTTCACTCTCGAATCAAACGGGCACGTGCCCATGTATTTCAGTCCTAAATCGAGAATATTACACTTAACCGTAAATGCATGAAAATGGATTCATTGTCAATTATGTCACACTTCTCCACATTCTCATTTCATTGCTTTTTTCAATTCTTTTTTTTTTTACGATGAAAACTCTATCACCTCTCCATTTCTTACCAAAATCAAAATTTAAGTTCTCTTCTTTTTTCTTTCTTTGTTTCCAGCAATACTACAATTTGATATATATATATTTAATTCTTGAATCTCATGGAAAAACAAAAACCATTTCTAGATGTGAACATCGGACTGAAGAATGAAGATGAAGACGAATGCATAATGACGACACATATCTTTCTTTACTAATATTGTAAGATTTTATTACTTGTGCTCTAATAGGTTGACATGTGTTCTCTTTCAAACCAAACCAAATAATTTTTGAACCACATTATGTATCCAAACTAATCCAAATAATCGGTGAACAATTTTTAAAGGTAGACTCCAAATTGGAATATTTGGAAACAAAAATATTAATAGTCTGAACTAATATTGTAAAGTTTTTTTTGTAAACTCTCCCAAATGCTGACACGTGTTCATCCTTTAAACCAAACCAAATTTACCATAAATCATATCAGATACGCAAACCAAGTCAAATAATCCATTAACCAAAACCATAACACTTGCAATTTTTAACTATGAGCTCCACAACATTACAATAATAGCATCCATTTTTTTTAATACTTTTCTTTTAACACAACATCCATTCTAAAAGATAAAAATATCTTCCATTTAGCGTAATTAACGCCTATAATAACAAAAAGGAAGAAATTTTTTAAAAAGAGAATAAAAAATTCATTGGTGTTTCACTCTCAAATCAAACAGCCACGTGCCCATGTATTTCAATCCTAAACTGAGAATATTACACTTAACCGTAAATGCCTTAAACTGACTTCTGCCCATTACGTCTCACTCCTCCACATTCTCATTTTATTGCTTTTGTAATTATTACATCATAAATAAGATAAAAAAAATCCACGAGTAGCATGAGATAACCTCTAGAAACATACAATGTTCCCAAACAGCTTATTTTATCTAGTAAAGTCAAAAATTTTCATACTCAAACATCGAGAAAGTGATAAATGACGAATATTTATAAACTTGTATATTTATTCTCCCATCCAAAGCTACTACATTTATATTAAATATATCATAGTAAAAAATATTCAAATACATATTCTCTATAGTTTTTATTTCTCTATTATTTACCATCATTTAACATTAAAAATGTAAATAAAAGTATATTATAATAAGTTACAATTTTTTGTTGTTATTGTAATATTAACTGCTAACTACTCACTCTATTTCTTATTAATAGATTTTCTAGGTTTTTTTTGTTTCAAAAAGATAGATTTTTTGGGTTTTCAATGTTATTTTAATTGCATAATGTAAACTTCAACACACATTAATTGACAAATTTTGAATTTTCTAGAATACTATTGGTTGAAATTTATTAGGAAATTGTTTATTTTTAAAAATAATGCATTTAATAATTGATAATAATGTGTCTTTTAATATGTGTGAAAATCTTAAAAAATCTAATATTTAGAACAGAGAGAGTATATTTTAATAGATAAAAAATACTTGGTCTAATCACAGGGAACATGATCCTATTGGAAAGAAGTTGGACAGAGCTCTTGTAAATGATGCATGGCCTACTGCCTTTCCCCGTTCTTACACCGCTTTTGAAGCTAATGGAGTTTCGGATCACGCTCGATGCGTCACCCATTTATCTACGCCCTTATCACCAATCCGTAAATCTTTTAAGTTCAACAATTACATTACTGATCATCCCTTTTTTTTTACAAGTTGTCGACAATCATTGGAACTCATCCCCTCCTCTTCTCCACTCACGCCTCACTTTTCGACTGTTCCACACCAAACTTAAAAGTCTCAAGGCTCCTCTACGGTTGATTAACCAGACATCTTATAACGATCTTTCTGGTCGTACAAAAGCGGCTTATGAGGACCTCTGTTGCTGCCAAGATTTCGTACTCCACCACCCTATCGAGGCCTATATCACTGCTGAACGCAATGCGGCTCGTGTATGGAATCAATTAGCCCACACTAAGGAGACGTTCTATAAACAGCGATCACGCATCTCTTGGTTACGGCTTGGATATCGCAAGGTTGGATTATTTCACATTGTTCTTGCTTCTTGGACTTCTCGAAATACAATCAAGCGGTTGGTTTTGAGTAACAAGGATATTGTCACTAACCTGCCCTCTATCAAAGCAGCTGCCGCAAATCATTTTCAAGAATTCTTACAATTGCAGCCGGAGCTCCATCCTATCCCACCTCATATCCTCTCGGCTCTGATCACATATCGTTGTCCTGTGAATATGGCTATATCTCTATGTCAGCCAGTCTTGGGGCCTGAAATCAAGGACGCTCTATTTGATATGCCATCCAACAAAGCTCCGGGTCCCGATGGTTACACATCGGAAATTTTCACCTCTGCTTGGTTGATAGTTGGTGAAGAATTTATCACCGCGGTCCATTCCTTTTTCCTCTACGGTTTTCTTCCTTGTGGTGTCAATGCAACGCTTGTCTCCCTGATTCCTAAAGGCGATAATCCCAACAAAATCAAGGACTACCGTCCTATCTCATGCTGCAATGTCATCTACAAAGTTATCTCTAAGATCCTAGCTAATCGTCTCAAAGTGCTTCTACATGACGCCATTGAGCCCAACCAAAGTGCTTTTATCAAGGGTCGGCTTATGCTAGAGAATGTTATGCTAGCCATGGAGCTAGTCAAGGATTACCATCGTCCTTCTATCTATCCTCGTTGTACTTTAAAGTTAGATATTGCCAAGGCTTTTGACACTATTGACTGGGATTTTATCATTTATGTCTTGCAGGCTATGCGGTTACTAGAGTGTTTCATTCATTGGATATGTCTCTAGATCCCTAAAGCTACATTCTCGATCTATGTGAATGGTGAACCTGCGGGTTACTTCCATAGTGTCAGGGGCATTCATCAAGGTTGTGCTCTATCTCCCTACCTTTATGTCATCGTTACTAATGTGTTATCCAAGCTTTTGATTGCAGCTGCATCTTCGGGTCATTTTGGCTACCACCCTCGATGTCGAGAGACTTCTCTCACGCATCTCTGCTTTGCTGACGATATTCTGCTTTTCACTGACGGCACATCCTCGTCTCCAACTAGCGTTTTACGTATCTTCGATGTCTTTGGCAGGGCCTCAGGTCTTCGTGTAAACTTATCCAAGTCTTTGATATTTGTTACCTCTAACCCATCTGCTCTTTACTCACCACTGTTGCAGGTCTAGGGCTCAAGCTGGAATCTCTCCTGGTCCGCTACTTGGATATCCCTTTAACAACCAAAAAGATTTCTTTGGCCGATTATTTGCCACTCCTCAACCATCTTTGCTTGAAAATGACCAACTGGTCAACAAAGCTTCTTTCCTCTGCAGGTCGATTGCAGCTCATAAAATCGGTTGTTGTTAGCACGATCAACTTCTGGAAATCCACTTTCCGCTTGCCCAAGTGTTGTCTCCGGGAGATCAACAGTTTATGTAACAATTTTTTATGGCCGGGATCACCGACTAATCACAATTTGTCTAAACTCGCGTGGTAGGAGGTATGTAAACCAAAAGAAGCAGGTGGTCTTGGAATTCGTAAGTTCGAAGACACGAATCTAATTCTCTCTTTATGTTATCTGGCGTCTCATATCAGGTTCAACCTCGAATTGAGCATCTTGAATAACACTACATTTACTCTGTGGCTCAATCTTTTGGGATGCAAACACAACTACGTAGAGTTCATGGATTTGGAGAAAACTCTTGCAATGCTGTCCTCTTGCAGCATAATTCTTCTGTATTCGTCTTCAAGATGGAGTTCAAACATCTTTTCGGTTTAAGGATTTGACTTGTCATGGCTCTTTAATCTCTATTGCAGGTGAAAGGGGTATCCTAGAATTTGGTACTCAACGCAATGAGACTGTTGCCAATGCAGCGTCATCCCATTCTTGGTGTATTCGACGCCCACAACTACCGTCCTTGTGTCACCTACACTCCCAAATCACTGCTTTACTGCCGCCTAGCACCCTTGCTGGGCCGGACATCACTCTATGGAAGTATGGAAAGGATTTTACAAGCCTTGCTTCTCATCATTCCATACATGGAAACATCTAAGTACTTTTTACCCTTCTTATTCATGGAATTGCATGATTTGGTTCCCTCAATCGATACCTCATTACGCTTTTATTGCTTGGCTTGTTGTTCTTGACAGGTTACAGACCGGACGGCTCATGCGAAGTTGGGGGATTCACCAGCCATGTTTACTGTGTGGTGAGCCTGATGAGACCAGGGATCATCTCTTTTTTGCTTGCCTCTACACGTTCACCATTTGGTCCTCTCTCACCGGTCAACTCCTTTCCCAGTGGCTTCATCCTTCTTGGTCCTGTACGCTCACGTCCCTTCGACGCCGAGCGTCAACACGCCTCGATTTGGTCCTTCTAAGGTTATGTTTCCAAACGACAATATACCATGTCTGGCGTGAGCGAAATGGTCGTCGTCACGCAGCAGCTCACCATAGCCCCGCCTATCTTCGCCGACAAATAATAAGAACCATCTCTGACCGCCTACACATCCTCCACTATGGGCCCAATCACCCTACCATTCTCTTGGCCAGCGTTGGCTCTCCTTGCACAGTTGAGGGCAATCAGTCTTCTCATCACTGTCTTACCAGTTCTCACGGCTTTTTTCATTATCGTTTTCTCTTGTCCTTTAGGTGGTTTTCAGTCGTTTATACTCTTTTTCCTGATTTTAGTTTTTTCCCTCATGGTTTTCTATTATCAGGTTTTAATAAGGCACCATTCGAACACATCACACACATGAGAACGCCTAGCTTTACCCATTTTGCTTGTTTTCTTTCTAATTCATTTTTTACGTTGTACATATGACACTATTCTAGTTTGATTAATAAATTTAACATTTCATAAAAAAGATAAAAATATCTATGTAAAAAATTCAAAAAGATTTAGAACACTAAATGAATACAAAAAAATCCAATAAACTAAAACGGAACTTGGAATGAAACAAAACTTAAGTCTCAAAAGCTTCAGTTTAAGTACGAGCACAATTCAAAATTTGAAAAAGATTCACATTTCCGCCTCCGCTATGTAGTTTAATTGTAAAATAACTTATTTTATTTCTTATGCTCAATATAAGCAAAACAACAAACGGAAACGTAACACTGACAACTTTTTGCCCACACAACGCATGAAATTTTTCCTAGTAAGATATAATGACAAGTTATTCCAAGAATGTCTTGCTAAGTTCATAGAAAATGAATAAAGTGAAGTAATTATGATGCAATTATGTAGAAGTAAAAGAGTTCATCGTAAGATTTATTTTTATGTTTGGGTCGAAAGAGATGTTACTAAAACACCTTTTACTCTTGTATGATCTTGATGATCTTCGAACTCGATTCTCTACTCTCACTCACTTTGATTTCAATTAAAAGAACATATAAGTAAGAAGCAAATGACACACACAACTTTTGTTTATCCAGTGTTCACTTCCGATTTGGAGAGCTACTCATCGGGGCCGAATCAATCCGGCAAATGCACTAGAACAACTGAAGAATGATACAAGTTTCTTTTACAGAAATTGAACCTATCACTCAACAATCAAGAACAGTCTCGATTTCTCTCAAGAAGATGATAATGAGAAGCATAACCTCTTCTGATTCTTGAGCTCGATATATATACTCTTTTATGCCGTTATAGGTCATTTCAACAACCTAACCAACAGAGAACAAACTTTACTCTTCTGATCTGAAACTTCGGTTTAACGCGCAGAACCAAAATCAGAATTAATTTCCTTCTTGAACCAAACCATAACCATTTTAAAGCTGATTCACAAAAGCTCTTACTTAACCAAATAACACTCCACCTTGACTCAACTTTAAGAGAGCTTCAAAAAACTTCTAATGCACCGCCAAACTTGGATTTAACCTTCGGTTGTGAGGACCTAAGTCCTTTAGTTCAACAATTTTAGAAACTGTAATGCTGCACTAAACTTATTTATAGGAATAAGTTTAGTGAGCACATATGCTAGATTCTTCGATGTATGAATCTTCAACACTTCCAACAAACCTTCATCAATAATTTCCCTTATGAAATGATACTTTACCCTCACATGCTTTATCCTTTCATGGAAGATGTTGTTCTTTGCCAAACTTAATGCTGACTGAGAATCACACCATACTGCAATTCTTTCTTGATTTATACCCATATCTTCAAGAAAACCATGAATCCATAATGCTTCTTTTACTGCTTTTGACAAGGCTATGTACTCTGCCTCTGTTGTAGAAAGAGCAACAAATCCTTGTAGACCTGATTTCCAGCTAATTGTATTCCCACCAACCATGAACACATATCCACTAATGGACCTGCTTTTATCTATATCTGATGCGAAATCTGAATCACAAAAACCTTGAATGTCCATATCTTTATTCTTTGTAAACACTAAACTTTGATTCATTGATCCTTTAATGTATCTAAGTAACCACTTCACAGCTTCCCAATGTATATCTCCAGGTTTGTTCATAAATCTACTTACCAATCCAACTCCATATGCTAAATCTGGTCTAGTACTAACCATTGCATACATCACACTACCTAAAACACTTAGAGAGGGAGTTACCTTTGTGTCTAAACACTCATCTTCAACCTTTGTTGAGGCCAATTTGAAATGAGCTCCAATGGGTGTACCAACTGCTTTTGAATCCTCCATATTGAACCTGGATAAAACTTTCTTCACATATGTTGATTGAGAAAGCCTCAATGTATTTTCCTTTCTGCCCCTTATGATTTTCATACCCAAGATTTTACTTGCTGCACCTATATCCTTTATCTCAAACTCTTTATTCAGTTTAAGCTTGATGTCATCAACTTCACATTTCTCCTTAGCTGCAATTAACATATCATCTACGTACAACAGTAAGTAAACAAACATGTCCTTGTTTGTTCTTTTCACATATACACAGGCGTCTCTGTCACTTCTTTTAAACTTCGGATCCAGCATAAACCTATTGAATATGTGATTCCATTGACGAGGAGACTGCTTTAAGCCATATAGTGATTTCTGCAACTTGCAGACCTTGTGCTCTTGACCCTTTTGAATAAAGCCTTCTGGTTGCTCCATGTACAGAACATGATCAAGACTACCATGTAAGAATGCCGTCTTCACGTCCATTTTCTCCAGCTTCATGTCTTGATTCACCACAACAAACAATAGAATCCTTATAGAAATGTGTTTGACTATTGGTGCAAACACCTCTTGATAATCTATGCCTTCTCTCTGTGTAAATCCTCTTGCTATCAATCTTGCCTTAAATCTCTTTGGTTCAACTCCTGGAATACATGCCTTCAGCTTGAACAACCATCTGTAACCAATAATCTTAGCTCCTTATGGTTTGTCCACCAATTTCCAACTCTAATTTCTACTTAGAGACATCATCTCTTCTTTTGCAGCAACATTCCACTTGTTCCAGTTTACATCCTTCTTAGCTTCAAGATAGCAAATTAGTTCTGATGTTTCTCCAATATCTCTTGTAGTTAGAAAAGCAAAAGCTATCACATCATCAATATAATCATCAAACCTTGTTGGAGGTCTAATTATCCTTCTTGTCTTGTCTCTTGCCAACTGATAGTTGCTAAGACTTGATTCTCCTTGTTTAGGTTCCTCTGCTTTAGTATCCTCTCCACTTATGTTCTTGTCTTCATCTTCTTATGAGCTAGCTCCACCTTGAGATGACTTACTCCAGTAGACTCTTGTTTTCTGTTTTCTGTTTCATAAACCATATTGTCCTGTCTATTATCTGTAGGCTCCTTTGAAATCCTTGATTCCGTTTCACTAAGGGAATCCTTGTATACCTGCTCTTCATGAAAAAAAAATATTACGACTGATAACACATTTACATTCATATAACAACCATATTTTATATCCTTTAACTCCTATAGGATATCCAACAAATACTATCTTTATGACCCTTGGTTTCAGTTTACCTTGATCATGGTGAACATAGGCAATTGAACCAAACCTTTTAAGATGAGAATAACCTGGTTTCCAGTTTAGCCAAAGCTCCTCTGGTACATTGTGATCCACAACTGCTGAAGGTGACTTATTGATCAGGTAAGCCACAGTAGAAGCTGCTTCTGTCCAGAACTCTTCACCTAAACCTGTTTCATTTAAAAGACACCTAACCTTCTCCATCACTGTTGTATTCATCGTCTCAACTACTCCATTTTGCTGAGGGGTATATGTGCAAGTTCTATGTCTCTGAATGCCATGAAGCTTACAATAAGCATCAAACCTGCTATTACAAAACTCCAAACCATTATCAGTCTTTAAGGTTTTCACATTTTTGTCAATATGTTTTTCAACCATAACCTTCCATTCACAGAATCTATCAAAGATTTCATCCTGTGTTTTAAGAAATATTAGCCATACCTTCTAGATTTATCATCTATAATTGATAGAACATACTGATTACCTGCATGAAATGGAGTGATTGATGGTGCACCCCATAAATCCGCATGTATGTAACCAAGAAGATTCTTTGTATCATGCTTTGCAACATTGAAACTTAGTTTCTTTGATTTGCCCATTACACAATGCTCACAGAACTCTAAGTTCTTAACCTTTGCTTTCTTTAAATTTCATTTCTCATCCAAGATCTTTAGATTGTTGATACCTAGGTATCCCATTCAACTGTGCCATAGTACTGTCTTAGACATTGCTTGTTCACTAATGCAATTTTCAGGTACTTGTGTCATGCCATCCAACACATACAGTCCATTCTTTAAAATTCCCATTAGAGCAAACCTTTTATCTTTGTAGAACTAGACCCTTCCATTTCCACCTTCATGTGTGAAACCTAAATTATCTAACACTCCTGAGGTTTGGTACATACTTGACATTGTTTAGAACCTTGACACATCCTCCATTTGTATTCAATCTGACTAATTTGTATCCAAGTGATTCAAGCACATGATCATCACCTAACATAATGGTTGTTTTACCATTCTCATTAAATTCAGAGAACCAATCCTTTCTTGAAGTCATATGCAATGTGCAACCTGATTCAATGACCCAAACTTCCTTTGCATTTGCTTCATTCATACTCAATGCTTCTGAGTACGCCAACTTCCTTGTTATAACACATGCTTCACTTTGTTCATCATTTCCCATCTTCTTCTTTCTAGCATAACAATCTTTCTTGAAATGTCCTTCTTTGTGACAAAACCAGCATACTTTCTTGTTCTTTGATGGAGACTTGCTTCTCCCTTTACCCTTGTTCTTCTTTGAGTCTTGACCTTGTGGTCTCCCCCTCTCTAAAGTGTACAAGCTAGTTCCCATTACCTTTCCAGCTTCCAATGAATATGATAATTCTCTTTCCTTTGATCTTGAAGCTGATATGACTTCTTCAAGAGTTAATGTCTCCTTCCCATGTTTCAATGTGTTTTTTAGCTGATCATAAATACTTGGAAGAGAGCTTAGAAACAAGATAGCTTGAATTTCATCAGATACATTTACATTAAGACTACTCATCTCATCCACTATCTTTAGAAAAGAATCCACATTAACATCTATTGATTTTGATGCATATGATTTGAAAGTATTGAAAAGAGACTGAACATGTATCCTATTTGGCATTGACTTAGATAAATATATACGATCTAACATAGTCCACATAGAAGCTGCAGTAGAACACAATTTTATTTTCCTAAGAACATGGTCACCAGCATTCAAGATTATGATATTTCTAGCCTTTTCATCCTTTCCAATTTTACAGAATCAAGTTTTACCTCAGCCTTTGAGGAATCAAAATCGCTGGGTTTGGATCCTTCTTCCTCAGGCTTACTTACCTGAGCTGCCATCTCGAAGTTATCGCTAAGTATGACTTCTTTTAAACCTTGATTTCGGAGGTGTGCCATCATACGAACCTTCCAGAGTGAGAAATCTCCAGTTCCAACGAATAGATATATCTCCATTCTTGTTGATATAGTCATCGGGATCCTCTTCTTGTGCTATAATACCAATTGTTACGAAAACGTCTTTGACTCTTGTATGATCTTGATGATCTTCGAACTCGATTCTCTACTCTTACTCACTTTGATTTCAATTGAAAGAACAGATAAGCAAGAAGCAAATGACACACACAAGTTTTGTTTACCCAGTGTTCGCTTCCGATTTGGAGAACTACTCACTAGGGCCGAATCAATCAGGCAAATTCACTAGAACAACTGAAGAATGATACAAGTTTCTTTTACAGAAATTGAACCTATCACTCAACAATCAAGAACACTATCGATTTCTCTCAAGAAGATGATAATGAGAAGCATAACCTCTTCTGATTCTTGAGCTCGATATATATACTCTTCTATGTCGTTGAAGTTTGTTTCAACAACCTAACCAACAGAGAACAAACTTTACTCTTCTGATTTGAAACTTCAGTTTAATGTGCATAACCCAAATCATAATTAATTTCCTTCTTGAACCAAATCAGAATCGGTTTAAAGCTGATTCACAAAAAATGTTACTTAACCAAATAACAAAAGAGAACAATTGTCATCTGCTTAGAGCATAATAAAGCAATCATCACCCCACAAGAAATTTTGGTGCTAAATTCCAAGGATCCTTTGATGTCACATTTTATGGACGAGCTGCAAAGGCGGAATTTGTGCCACCAACAACCCACTAAAACTCGTGTAATTTTAGAAAATACAATTATCTTCTCACTATTGAAAGTGTTTGCTTTTGTATTATCTCTTTAAGAAATATCAAAATTCATTCTTGTATATGCAACTAATTTGGAGACGTGCTTAATTGCATTGTTCGATATATAGAATGTAAGAATTGTAGGTAGATTGGGTGTTTTTATAATATATTGGGTTGAGAAAGAAAAATGTATATGATAGCTAATGTCATGTTGAGTTATAGTTTATTTCTTCACTGGTGATGTTGTGTGAAGATAAAGTTTGTCAAGTTTAGCTACTAATTTACTTTATACTCTTCTTATATTTGTTGCTTTATGGAGTAAGAGAACACTGAGTGATGGCTTCATACGAGAATTGATTCTCCAAGAAAAGTTTATCGTATCCAACCTATTTTTGTTGATGCATTTTCATAACGATGGAGACTTTTGCGTTAGCGTTTTGATGTTCGAAGAATTTACCACTTGGTACCGATTCATATAAGATTGGGCAATCCATCATACTAACTATCAGAAAAACAAAAGATTATACGACGATATGGTTTAATATCAAGTTCATTTTTTTTCTTTCTCAAGTTTGTTACTTTTTGAAATATAAATAATAATTTATGGTGATTCATTTGTTGAGTTAAAAAGTTTTATATTGTATATGTAAGGAAAAGCCACACACGCATATATATAAGTTTATGAAAAAGATAATAAGATATGTGAATAATAATAAATTATTATTTATATTAAAATATCTTACTTTTTAAATTTGAATTAAAATAACAAGTTAATATATAAATAATTTATCAATTCACTATATAACTAAAAATATCTTAGTAAAACTATACAAATATAAATATTGTATCAATTCTTGACGTATGTATAACTATATAATATAACTAAAAGTATATATATATATATATATATATATCTTATATCTTATATCTATATGGACGTCCAAGACAATTCTTGCATAATTTAGCAAACTACATAATTAAAAATATCTTAGAAAACTAAAGAAATAACAATATCTTATATATCTAGACGTACAAACTCTGAATATAGTTGTTTTGGATAAACCATTTATATTTACCTTAAGTTTAATTGTTTTGAAATATAAATCCGATTCTATATTATTGAACTTACAAACTTTGAATATAGTTGAATAGATAATATTTTCGAACTTATCATAAGTATGTTAAATATAATAGATATATATTACATAGTTAACAAATTTAAAATAAATCGTTAAATATTTATGAATACTCGTATATCGCATTAAGTCCATTTAAAATAATATTCATTATTATTTTTAAAAAATTATGTTATATAGATAATACGGAAATCAGAATACATTATATAGATAAAATGTTCATATGTTCATATGAATCTCAATCTTGATCGTTAAGATATATAAAGTTTGATTCCATATTATTGAATATACATTATATCTGATATCATGACAATAATATTAAATATCGAATATTTTTAATATTTGTTGTGAATTACTTATATTTAACAGTTAATTTTTTTTTTTTGTATTTGTCAGTTATATAAAATGATATATATGAATTAAGTTTAACAGTAATATATAATAAAATATAGATAAAAAGGAAAAAAATGAAATAATCAATCACATACTCATCAAATCTGCATAAAAATAAGCACCATACAAAATAAACATAATACAAAAACATAAGATATATTTATATGTATATATCTATACACACAAATTAAATAATATCTGTAGTTAATGCCGATGATCATGTGAAAGATAAACATTGATTATCAAAATGCATAATATAATAAACTCGCATAAATTATTGACAATCAACATTGTCCCATACGTAATTAAATTTGTAACCTAAATATGAGAGCACTCAAATTGTTATTTATATAAAGTAAATAGAACATTATTACTATAAATAATAATAAAATCATGATTGATAGACATATAATTATACCAATAACGGATGATTACAAAATATAACGTAGAATACGTAGTCCAATATCATCTTTACTATTCGATAATTTGTTTCTTGATCCATATAACCCTAATATATATATATATATATATATATATGTATATATACATGTATAATATTTAAAACAATTATTGAGCATAAATCAAAAAATTTTAGAAGAAACAATCGTATCTTATATTTTTAGATGAAAATTACATCGATAAAATAAAATATATTTATAAATAATAATTATCGAGATTCAATTATATATACATAAACCAATAAAATAAGATAATTATCAAACATATTCAAATATAAAACAAAATATTTATCATACAATAACTACAATATTAAAGCATAATTAATTAAACATTATCATTAGTATATATATCATAATCAATATACAATAATAATGTAAAATATAAAAGATTTTTATACAATACGTTCAACTAAAACATACATCATTATCTATAATATTTTTACTATACAATATATATGATTAAAGATAGAACCTATCATATAAATAATCAAAATAATTATTTTATAATATAATTATTTATAAATATTAACATAATATTAAACGATAGAATCTAAACAACTCAATACAATAAGAACTGAGAATATCATAGAAAATAACTAACCATAAAATCTGAAATATTCTTAGTATAACATATTAATTTTAACGAATAAATTATTAGTATTAATTATATTTAACATATTATGTTTTAAAACATCCAATACTCGCAAAAAGTATTAAGATTTCCTAAATTTTAAATTAATATATTAAAAATTTTAAATTAAATAATAAAAAAGAATTTAACTAAAATATTTACGAAATGTAGAAGTCCTATATATCAACAATATAATTATTAATCACTTTCGTAAATAATAGTTTCATTTGAATATAAAGTGATAAGAGAAGATCTAAGCATTCATATTCTGATTAGCCTGCTAGATTTTAATATAAAAATATACAAATAATAAATATGAACTAATAATATTCATAAATAGATATATATTTAATCGTTATATAAATTATAAATGATTATATAGATGAAATTTAATCAGTTTTTAAGAATAATAACACAAAAAATTTTAATTCGCAAACACCAGAAAATCCTAATAAGTATATATTATCGATTCATCCATGTTTTGGTGATAGAGTTCCATTAATTACTTACAGATTCACACACAATTCACCCGAACTTATCATACCTTTACCGAAGGTAAAAGCAACATGTATGTTGAAATATTTGACGATACTGGTATACCTCATAATCGGTTTGATCACAATTCTCATCATCGTAAGTTGTCTTTTGTTTAGTTTGTCTTCAAAAGAGCATAATCTTGAAAGCTTTACCTATGCAAAATAAAGACGAGCACTTGATTTTATATTCAACAAAAAGTCAACTAATAAAAACAAAAATATTATGAAAAATACAGTTTATAACGTGTTTACACAAAACACTAAAAAAATAAAAACTATGATTTTAAATACGAATGTCTTCTCCATAATATATCAAAATAATCATAAAATAATCAATTCGAATTTCATTACAAGAACATACTGTAAATAAAACCTCTAACGATCGAATGATAGAATCATATTCTCTTTAGCTCTTGCAATGGAACATAAATTGGTTTTGTATACGATTATTTGATCAAAATTATGGTAAAAATAAATTAAAAAAATAAAAAATTTAAAAAAAGAAAATATGAAAAAAAAGAAAACAATTTCGAAATCTAAGAAATCTGAGAGCAAAGGTGGATACATTTATGAAGAAAAGAGATATCTATTTATAGGCTTTTTAAAAAGAATATTCCAGAAGAATATGAGATCATATAATATTATTTTATAATTAGTTTCATTATTATCTTATATAAAAATAATTATATGTTATGCGCAACATTGTATTTCTTTGTGCATATGTTCTATTGCACTAATAGGAGAATGACAAAAGGTGCACTAGCTCAGCCATTTGATTCTCATGATTAGCACATTGTGCTCCACCGTCAAGCTAAGTGACGTTAAACAAAGCGCTGAGTGGGAGGCAACCCACTATATATATTTAGAGTCTATTTATTTGATTTTCTATTTTGAGTCAGTCCTAATCTACTTATGTTTAGTTTTGAGTTTAACGTGTTTCAAGTTATTACTGGTGAAAGTTTCATCATGACATTCCGGAATATCTCTTCTAATTTCATTACTCATCTCTTTCACTTGAATTGTTGGTTGTTTAGTTAGGTTTCTTTCTTGTTTCTTGCTAATTCGGATTAGTATTGCTTAGGTCATTGCTCACCATTCACCATCATTCTTGTGCTTGACTTGGGTTGATTTTAGATTGTGATACTCGACTGATTGCTGTTAACTGTTCTGAATGATACTTCTCTTATATGATTCTTGCTGATTTTTGATTAGTATTGCTCGATCATAGTGCCTTAATGGTTTCTCTTACAGCTGATTCTTGTTAGTTATTACAAACTATCATTGCTCAAATCGTTGTTCAACCATTGCTTACACTTCTCTTGAGTGTTTGTTCTTTTTGCAGGCATNTACTCCTTTTTCCTTGAACTCATATATAATATAGTATTATCTACTTTCACCATTACAGATTTTTCTATTGATCCTGGTTACTTCTATACATTTTCTTGTATTTATTTTCACATCGGGACGGTGTGAAGTAAGTCTGGGGGAGGGTGTAATGATAATAACTACGTTTTGATATTTTGTCTTTTTGGTGAAAATTTCAAAATTTTTGTTTTTAAATCTAGATAAGTCTATCGAGTCGAAGAAACCATGATCAAAATCGATGATAATAATAGCCAACTATGGGTATGGTTTTCATTTTCTCTAGATTACTGACTTAGATGATTTGCTAAGATTATGATTGGAACCCCATTACTGATTGATTTGTTTCTGAAAGTTCTGGTCTTTTGAGTTATTGATGATTTGATGGCTCTGCCATGATAGAACTTAATTTGAAATCTGAATTATTATTGCTTATGGTATTGATTTACTTTGAGAATTAGGTACCTTGCTCTTCAGTGGTTAGTAAAACCGACAAGTTCTTTCAGTACGGTCCGGGTCCTTTCTCTCTCTCCCTTCAGAAAAATGATAAAAACCGGTAGAAAAAGTGTTGAAAGCGTGACTTTGTAGTCCGTAATCATTGTCGGGGCTGTTAAAAAAACAGTTAAAATCATGAAAACGCAGAAAAATGCGAACATGAAAAGAATAAAACAAGAAAAGAAAAAAACGCAGAAAAGTGTGAATCTTTAGAAAAAGAAGTGAGAAAGGGAGAAAAAGGATCAAGACCGGAAGTCGGTTGATGCTCTGTTTGGTATGGGCATTTCGATAGAAGAGGTACTTGAGTAAATTGATTGATATACCATAGGTGAGAATGCATGAATATGAACTTAATTGAATTTAAAGAGCTAGTTGATATGATTTGATACTTGATTGATTTGATACTTGATTGATTTGGGATTTAGAGTAAAAAATATGTTGTTAGTTTAGTGGTGGTAAACAATTAAATCAAAGTAGCTGTTTGAGATTGATGTCTTTTTGATTTGAAACTGTACTTATGGTTTTTGAGATTTTTGTGAGTTTCTATGTGGTCCTTTTCAAACCTCTTTTCCAGATTGGGTCTTGCTTTACTTGAGGACAAGCAAAGATCTAAGTCTATGGGAGTTGATAATACTCGGTATTAACGATTTATAGTAAGCATTTATGCTTTCTATTCAACGTTATCTGAGCTTTTTTCTGCAAAATTGGTGTTTTTACAGGTTTCTAGGTGTTCGGGACGTTTTGGATGCAAATTGGCATATTTAGGTGCAGAATCCGGCAGAAAGGTCATAATCTTTCCAACGTTTGAAGATGTTCCCACCGATGGATGAAGATGAAATTGGGACACAAGATAGCCACGTGAGTTAGCTTTCATATGGAAGTGGTTTGAAGTCGATTCATCGGTGCAATCAAAAGTTATGGCTATTTTACTGAAAACTGGTCAAGCTGCCTCGCAGATGAAGCAGGTGCAAACCAGACCGATCGGTCCAAACTCCCTGGAAAAATAAAAAAACTCAGACCGATCGGTTCAAGACTGGACCGATCAGGAGCAGCCAGACCGATCAATACAGCCCCAGACCGACCAATCCAGCCTCATGCGAGAAATGTGGAGTTTTTCCATATTTTTGCACATGTGTTCTCAAGATTTATCAAGATTTCCTATTTCTATTTTATTTCTTTTAAACTATAAAAGCCTTATGGCTTAGGTTTATTATTTCTTAAGCTTTATTTTATTCCTGAGAGAATTACTGGGAGACGAATCCTGAACCTTTGTGGAGAAGATTTTTGAACCCTATTTTATATTTATACTTATTTTAATTATGTGTTCTTCTCTGATTTTGTATTATTTATGCTTTGCAATGTCTGAGTAGTTGACTAGTTAGGTTTTAGGATTTCCTAGGGAAATCAGGTTTGAATGTTAGGTTTAACTTTGTAGGATTGAATTTGTTAGGTTCTTAGTCTAAATTNGATCACCTAGTTCATGATTATAGGTTGATAAATACAAAGAGATTTGATTTAGAAACCTGACCTAATTTAGATGAATAAGTATTTTTACTTGCGAGAGTATTGTTTTAAACGCGTATGAACAATTGAATCTGATTGCAATGCATGATCGAATTGTCTTAAAGAAGGCGAGAGTTTGTCTCTGGCAATTCGAACATAGGGTTTAATACTCCGAGAGGAGATTATTCCATATTCGTTTTTCATGTTGAGAACTATTTTCAATCTAAATCCTGCATGTTAACTTGACTTTAAACCTGAATACCTACGGATTTCCCTAATGCCTAGCGTTTTTATAGTATAAGTTTAAACCGTTTTCAATTTACCGTTATGATCACAATCACTTAATTATTCATGCTTTAGCTATATTTAAAACTGAAACTGAATAGTGTACTAACTGGTCTCAGTGGATTCGATACCCTATAATGTGCTACATTGAACTGTTCTCTGCAGTACTAGTTTAGGATTAAATTCTTAACCTATCACTAACCCCAAATTTTTTTTGGCTCTTGAAACTGTTTTTTCCAGCAAGTAAATGTCAAGTTCACTACTTGACTCTTCATTTGAAGACTCATCTTCCATCTCTGTATACAAGGAATCAAGCCTCTCATACCCATCATCATATGATAAATCAAATAACATACTGGTATCTTGCTCACTCTCTGCATTTTCACTTATGTTGCCTCCATTACATGAGGATCTTGTACTACCAAGTCTAGTAGCATACTCCTCAAAAACTTTTCTCATTACATTTTTGATAGAAGTCTTCAAATGTTCACTCTCTATACTGGCTTTCCCATACAGCTTGTCAAAACATAGAGAAACAAATTGTATCTTGTTTCTTGGATCCGAGGCACTTGTAATTATAATAAGTGAATTCATGTTCAACATCCCATCCCAATACTTCTCAAACTTTTTCCTCATTTCTTTTGCTTCCTCACTTAGTTCATAATCTTCATTACATGACAGAGATATTAAATTCCTCTCAGTTGTTACAATCTCATTGTAACAAAGTGTAGAAGTTACTGTCTTAGAAGCTGAAAAAGCTAAAGTACAGTTGAAGAAGATTTTCAGAAACTTCATAAACCTCTGAACTGAATCCCAATCAGAAGATGTAGGTGGACCTAAACGCTTCTCACCTTCATCATCCTTTTCCAGGAATTATTCATGGTACAACTTATCCTCAGCCATCATGTTCTCAAAGCCTACCCTTAATTTCAGGGCAGCTGTCAACATAAGATATGTTGAGTTCCATCCTGTTGCACAGTACATTGTCAAGCTACCCCTTGTAACTTTCCTTGACAACACCCGCATCTGAAATGAGTGTAATCTTGGACTAGATGATCTAAGATATTTCACTGCATTCCTAATAGCAGTGATACTACTTTTGACAGAACTTAAACCATCCCTAACTATTAGGTTTAGGATGTGGGCACAACAACACATATGCAAGTATTCCCCATCCCTAACTAAATCAGAAGGACTTTTTAATCTCAATTTGTTTGAGAATAACTCCAAAGCTTTGCCATTCCCTTTAGCACTGTCAACTGTGATTGTGAAAACTCTCTCAATACCCCACTTATCTAAACATTGGACTGAATTCTCTGCAATTGTCTCTCCTTTATGATCTAAGACTGGCTTAAAGCTAATGATCCTCTTTTGCATCACCCAATTTGTATCAATCCAGTGTGCTGTTGCAACCATGTAACTACAAGATGTAGTTGGAGACACCCAAATATCTGTTGTCAAACTAACTCTCTTCTTAGCACACCCAAATATGCTCCTAAACTTTTGTTTCTCTTCCATAAACATTGCAAATATATATGTTGTTGTTGTATTCCTATAGTGGACATTGTAAAGGGGAAGTAGATTGTGGAAAAATCTCCTAAACCCTTCTGATTCTACGAATGAGAAAGGCAACTCATTCAAGAAAATCATTTCATTAACAGATCTCATAAAGAGATGCTTGTCATACTTCACTGTGCTCACTGCCCCAGTAGTATCACTTGCTAACACCTGCTATGTGCCAGCTTCTACAAATGCCTTATACATCTTGCATCTTAGGATGTGATTTCTCATACTACTAGTTCTTGTCTTCTTGCTGTCACAACCAATCTCAGCACCACAATAATTGCGGGTACATACTGCATTATTGTCATCTTTCTATGTGAAGTGTTTCCAAACCTCTGCCCTATGTCCAGTCTTCTTCTTAGCTATGGCTGGCATTCCAAAAGTGGAGTGATCTGTAGCTGCCCTTTTACCCGTGACTGAAGGCTCTCTATTTACCTCTTGCTCTAAGTTGTTGACATTGTTGTCTGAATGAGCAGACATTTTTACTGCTAATGAACCCATTATTAAACCCCTTTCTTTATTGTTTTTTTTTTTTTAACTTATTTACTAATTTTATATTAGGTTAATAAGAAAGGTGGTATAGGAATACCACCTTGATTGTGATTATATCACAATCACAATTCACACAATTCACATCAGTTTTTAAACATACATATCTAATAAATTTGTTTATTGTTTTTCACTTATTTACTTATTGTATATTAAGTTAATAAGAAAAATGGTATAGGAATACCACCTTGGTTGCGATTAGATCACACTTACAATTCACACAAATTACATCAGTTTTGAAACTTACATATCTAACACATTTTTTTAACACTACCAGTTCTACTTTTCAATTTCATCATTCATGAATCTAGTTGCATCTACTAATCAATCATTCACAACTGAATCAAGTTACAATTACAGATTGTCAATCTTCTAAGTTGTCTAACCATATACATGTTGTTTAATATAATGCATGCACAAATAACAACAACCTAACTAGTAACTACAATCAATCATTCATAATACATCACAATCATTCACAATTGAATCCATCACAATTAATCAATTACATTCACAAATTCACAAAATCCTAAGTTGTCTAACCATATACCATCATAATTAGTCAATTACAACTACACCATCCTACCTACCTAACAATTCTAAAAGATCAACATCAAAATGAAGAACTTACCTGATTTTTGTCTTGACTCAATTTGGGGGTTTCTGATTTTATTAGCCGATGCCAAAAATTACCTTCCGACAATCACATAAACATCAAAATAGTCTGATTAGACATGAATTAGAGAATAATCATAATCTAATTCATCAATTGATTCAAGAATATCGAAACCCTAATAGCTTCCCTAATCAATTAAAACCGATTAAATCGATTGAAAGAGTGAAGAAATGACATGGAGCAAGCCGAAACGTTGAAGTCTCGTCTTATGGACGCTAGAGAATCACCTGAGAATCGATCAGAAGCCAGCTGAGAATCGCCAAATCACCTTCTTCGCAGCCGCACAAAGGTTTTTTTTAAGGATTAGGTTATAATGAAATTAGAAAAAGAAAATTGGTTTATATACTTCGGTCTGAACTCGATTACCCGATACCCAAACCGAATTAACTGACAACCTATTGCAATTTAAAAACAATACCGATTCTCCTAAACCGTCTTTCCGAAATCACTCAGAGAACCAAAAATATGGTTTGGTCCGGGTCAGAATTTTCGCTTCGGTCGGAAATCGCAAGCCTAGTTCTCACTAAGAAAATTTGTATTGCTTATGCCTCCTTTGTGGTCGCAGGTAATGCTAGGAATAAGCAACACGCGGAATAAGGGCAACACTAAGGAAGAGATGGTGGATATATGTACAGTTTTGGGTAGATAAAACTCAGTGGTTCAATGTAATGTTTAAGCTTTTATATCATACTAGCATGTGAACTGTATTAATTAAATCTATCTAATAAGAATGCATGTTTAAATTTAAGAACTCTGAAAGAAACGGAAAATGCATGAAAATGGATAAGTATGAGATTAAATCTCTAAGACATGTGATCGTTTGGATTTCCAGACAGTTGAACGTTTGGATTTCCAAACAGTAAGCCGTTTGGCCTATAAGGCCAATGTAGTTGGGGTGTTACAAAGTGGTATCAGAGCATAATTATAATCCTAGGATAAGTTCTAGAATAGATAGGTTAGTGGGGGAAAAACCATCCTTCCAGTTGCCTTTACCGCGATAAGACTCCTCATTGCCATTCTGTGTGTGTGAAAAGTTAGTCTTGAGGCTAACTTCCCATTGAATCTATTATCAGATGGCACAAAATAATAACAATGGGAATCCGAGTAATGGTGGCAACGGGAATCAAGGCAATGTTGTCGGAAATGCAAATGCAAGTGGTAATATGAATACGTCTGCTGGTGGAATTGGTGGTGCAGTGGGTGGTGCACAAGTGGGACTTGAGATGGTCCTGACTTTGCTAGCACAAATGCTAGAGAGACTTCTTGGAGTTGGAGCTTCTCTAGTAGGTCATCCGCACGTGGTGTGGATAATCCACCTGATGTCGAATCGGAAGCTAATGTTGTTGTTGAGGAAGGTCCTTCTTACCTTAAGGTGATGGACCACATGCAACGTTTGGACAAAAAGTTATTCTTGGGAGGAAAAAATCCGATTTTAGCGGATATGTGGGTGTCCAGAATGGAGAGAAACTTTGAAAGTATTTGTTGTCCTGAAGGATACAAGAAAGATCTAGTTGTGCACTACTTAGATGGTGATGCACATGTTTGGTGGTTGGGTGCCTCAGCTCGAAGGCATATCAACTCGTGGGAAAGCTTTTGTGAGAAGTTTAGGGAGAAGTATTTCCCACAAGAAGCTTTTGATTGATTAGAAGGTGAATTCTTGGAATTGCACCAAGGCATTAGAACGGTGCGAGAGTATGAGGCGGAATTCAATAGTCTCAGGAGATATGCTGGGCGTGAGTTGGACGATGAAAAAATTCAAGTACATAGGTTCATGAGAGGCCTAAGGATTGAAATAAGGAACCGATGTTTGGTTCGGAACTTTTCATTTGTTGGACAGTTAGTCAAAAAGGCTGCCATGTTGGAGTATGGAATGGGAGAAGAAGCTAGAATGTTGAACAAAAAATGCCTATAATGCATGGACCAATTGCGAACCGTGTAGGGAATAAGAAAAGAAAGTTTGATAGGGGCAAGTGGTTCGAGAAATGTTGGTAGGCGTGGACCTTGTCCAAAGTGTGGAAAGATGCACTTTGGAGAGTGTAGGGCCGTATCAGGGGCGTGTCATCGATGCAGCAGTAGGAACCATCAAGTACGGAATTGTCCGGAAAAAGATCCAAGATCGATGGTTCAAGAAAAGGGTAATAATTCAAGGGTGTGTTACCATTTTGGTGATCCCAGACATATCAAGCCATATTGTCCAAAGTTGGTACAACAGACAGGGAAACCGACAAGCTATAATGCTGAGGGCTTACACAATGTCCGGAGATAATGCGGGACCAAGCACATCCACAAAGCCGATTACTGGTGAGCCCCTATCACTCATCTTTAAAAATATTTAAGTAAGAATGTTCTTGTAAAAATAAAATTTTATGGAACCTTAGCATTCCGGAATGAATGTGTAGGGACCATCAGTATGGGTGGTGTAGCAACCCATTTCTATTCGATTCGGGGGCTACTCACTGTTTTGTGAGACTGGATCTAGTTGGTCCAAGAGGGTTCATGATGCAACCAAAAGTTGAGTATGGTTTGGTTAAGGCTGCGGGAGGCCAATTCATGGAGACGTTGGGGAAGGTACTGAATGTACCGGTGGCGATAGATCGGTTAATTCTTCTTGCTGATCTAATTGTATATCCTGTAAAGTCTTATGATGTGGTTCTTGGAATGGATTGGCTTGGAAAACACAAGGCACATCTAGACTGTTACAGAGGCCAAGTGATTGAAACGGTCGTAGGAGTATTGGAGTATCAAGGCATACGTCCAACGAGTGGAAGTCTTGTGATCTCAATGATCCAAGCTGAAAAGTTAATCCATAAGGGATGCTAAGACTACTTAGCAACTATCCAGACAGTGGAAGTTGGGCAGGATGCTGAGTTGGGCGACATTCTGGTGATTCAGGACTTTGAAGATGTATTCCAACCGTTAAATGGTTTACCTCTGGATAGATCTGATCTGTTTATGATTGAACTGGAGCCGGGAACTGCGCCATTGTCAAAGGCACCTTATTGAATGGCACCGGCAGAGATGGCTGAACTGAAGAAGCAGTTAAGTGAATTGATAACACTACCAATTCTGGATGAATCGTTTGTAGTATACACATATGCATCGCAGGTTGGTTTGGGTTGCGTGCTTATGCAAAAAGTGAGAGTTATAGCTTATGTATCTAGGCAGTTAAGAAAACATGAGGAGAACTATCCTACTCATAATTGGGAGATGGCTGCGATGGTGTTTGCACTAAAGATTTGGAGATCTTATCTTTATGGAAGCAAAGTCCAAATCTACACAGATCATAAAAACCTTAAGTACTTGTTCACTCAACCTGAGTTGAACTTGAGGCAAAGAAGATGGATGAAACTGGTAGCAGATTATGATACGGAGATTGCCTACCATCCTGGTAAGGCTAATTTGGTTGCTAATGCGTTGAGCAAGAACAGAGGGACTTCTGCCACAGGGAAAGACTTACACTACAAGAGATGATACATAATTCCGACCATCATTTCCAACTAAAGATGTGGTCAAATTTTTTTTTGAGGATATTCCGACCAATTTCCGACTAATTGTACGATTAGTCAGAAATTGGTCGGAATTTTTTGACAAACTATATTAATCGGTAATTAGTCGGAAAATTTCCTACTAATTTCTGACTAATCCAAGAATGAGTCAGAATTTGGTCGGAACTTTTTTTAAAAATTTTCTTTTTTTTTCGTTAAATTTTTTTATTAAAATAAAATAAATTCCGACCAATTATTTAATTTTTAAAATTTTTTTTCCAATATGTCTATTTCAAATTTCTTTAAAAAAAATAATTTTTTTATAAAAATTATGACTAATCCAACAATTAGTCGGAATTTAGTTGGAATTTTAAAAAAAAATTATCTATTTTTTCTTAATTTTTCCTATTTATTACTAAAAATATTTTTTAAAAATTAAAAATTGTAAACTATTTTTCAAAAAAATTCCGACCACATTCTGACTAATCCAAGAATTGGTCGGAATTTAGTCGGAATTTTTTAAAAAAAATTTCATCCATTTTTTCTAATTTTCCCTTTTTATTATAAAAATATTTTTAAATTTTTA
>OVBE01001905.1:0-33514 GCA_900406425.1 Iberis pinnata | reverse complement strand
TCGCGGTTTCCTCTTGCTGCTGTTGCATCTGTTTCAGCAGATCTTTCATGGTGAGCTTTGGGGCTTCTTCTTCGGTCGTCGTCTTCTCGGTGCGGTCGTCTTTGTTCGTCAGGTCGACGATAGATCCGTCTTGCGTTTTGTCAGTCGATCCTGTGGTCATTGCTGGTTGTTTCTCTTTTCATGCAAAGATAAATTACGAACTTCTTCTAGCAGTAGTCCCCACAGACGGTGCCAACTGTTGAATCAAGACTTAATAATTAGGAGTATTTATAGGGAGAATACAAGCTCAAAACCCTAATTACATCAATTAACCCTAATGGGCCACGAGCTGGACGGCCGAGATCGCCAGGTCGGCCCATCTAGGTCTCATCTTCCTGGGCCCTTTCTCCTTGTCACGTCGGTGTCCAGCTGGGCCTTGAGTCGAAATGGGATTTTAGGGTAGGTGCTAGACCTGGTATCAACAGAGATCAAAGACAAAAGATGAATAGAGAATGGGGTTGCAGACCATCTTTCCAGACTTAGAGTGGATGATGGTTTTCCTATCGAAGATAGTCTACCTGAAGAGCAGATTTATGCCATTAGCACTATAGTGGATGAGAATTATTCTATCCATAAACTCCCTAAATCTACAGTAATTACTCCTTGGTTTCGTGATTTTGCTAATTATATGGCTACTGATGTTGAACCACATGATTTTACAGGATACCGAAAGAAAAAGTTCTTAAGGGATGTCAGACACTATTACTGGGATGAACCATATCTATACAAGCTTTGTTCAAATGGAATGTTCTGGAGGTGTCTGTTTGAGGATGAGATTCAGAATGTCTTATACCATTGCCATGGTTCTGATTATGCTGGTCACTTTGCTACATTCAAAACTGTTTCTAAGGTGCTTCAAGAAGGTTTCTGGGCCTACAATGTTCAAGGATGCTCATGCTTTCATCTGTTATTGTGATTCATGCCAAATATAGGGAAACATCTCAAAATGAAATGAGATGCCTCATAATTTCATCTTAGAAATAGAGGTTTTTGATGAGTGGGGAATTGACTTCATGAGTCCTTTCCCTATGTCTCATAAGAATATCTATATCCTTGTTGTTGTTGTTGATAATGTTTCTAAGTGGGTTGAAGCAATTCCTATCCCCACTAATGATTCTAAGGTTGTGCTAAAAATGTTTAAATATGTGATTTTTTCTAGATTTTGAGTACCTAGAATAATCATCAGCGATGGAGGCTCTAATAGGGTCTTTGATGGAATACTCAAGAAGCATGGAGTCAAACAAAAAGTGGCTACACCATATCATCCTCATACCAGCGGTCAGGTAGAGGTTTCTAACAGAGAAATAAAATCCATCTTGCAAAAAACGGTGAATGGATCCAGAAAAGATTGGTTTTTGAAGCTAGATGATGCTCTTTGGGGTTACCGAACTGCATTCAAGACCCCCTTAGGTACTGCTCCTTTTCACCTTGTTTGTGGAAAAACTTGTCGCTTACCTGTATAATTGGAGCACAAATTTGCTTGGGCTGTCAAGTTGCTAAAATTTGACATAAAGCCCGCAACAGAAAGGCGTCTTATACAACTTTATGAGTTAGAGGAGATCCGTCATATCGCTTATGAGAACTCCAAACTCTACAAAGAAAGGACCAAGGCTGTACATGACAAGAAGATTATCCCCCACGATTTTCAACCAGGTGATAAGGTGTTGCTCTACAACTCGCATGAAACTTTTCCTTGGTAAGTTGAAATCTAGGTGGTTTGGACCATTTATGATCAAAGAGGTTAGACCTTATGGAGATGTTGTCTTGTACAACCTAACTGGTGGTGAGTTAGTTGTGAAAGATCAAAGGCTGAAGCCTTATTTAGCTATTACAGAGGTAACGGAAATACCTCTTGCTGATCCTACCTTCAACTAGAGGTAAGTACCATCAAGCTATTAACATTAAACAAGTGTTGAGTGGGAGGCAATCCATTGTTTTAGTATTTCAGTTTAGTTATTTATTAGTTTTGAGTCAGTCCTCTCTTAGTTACTAACCTACTAACTTTTAGATATGAGTTCTAAGTGATTTGGGAGTTTCAGAAAATACTTGATTTTGGATAAAGAAGGGATCGATCGGGCACATGTCTGCTCGATCGGGCGTTTTAGGGAAGTGATTGATTCGAACATACGGCACGATCGGGCAGTTCCCCATGGAATTTTTGATGGTTACGCACGATCGGGCTAAAAGAGCGATCGATCGGGCCAAATCAAATGGAATATGACTCCGAGAAGACTGCACGATTAGGCTACTGATACATTCAGGTTTTAACCTAAATATATTCATTGCAAGTACACAAAAAATGCAGTAGTATATAAGAGATCGAATCCACAGAGACCAAGAACGTACGACTCTTAGTTAAAAATCAAATCAAGCTAGTAACATATTTAAAAATGATGATTATGATTTGAAAATAGAAATAATGATAAATTAAAAACGGTTGTAAAACCAATACCAAAAACGCTAGGAAATAGGGAAATCCACAGGTAATCAGGTTAAAGGTCAGGGTTAATGTGAGAGCAGAATATCCCTCACACCAAATTTGATTAGAATTTGTGAATAGAAATATGTTTGTTTTATTAAATCTCTTAAGTGTTACAATATTCTCTCAAGTATTACAAGTTTCTCTCTAAGAATATCAAAGTTTCGCAAAAGATTCTCGGTCCGCTCTTCGAACCCCCACAGAGACCATTTGTAGGATTCTCTTCGCGGCTTTCTCCCATATCTCTCTCACTCAATGTATCTTTATTGCTCTCGATATACTATTATGCCTTTTGAACTTCTCGTAACCGTCAGCTCGATCCGCTCTCATCGCTCCTTTGGAGACTCCACTCTGGTCTTCTTAGCGAAATGAGACAAAAACCCACTTAAGATTCTGCTTATAGTAGGCCTCGTCGACCCATTATCCGCCTCTCTTGTGAATGGGCCTCGAGTGGCCCACATTGGTACTTATTCGAGTATTCCGTCATGACCCTCCGACCATGATTTGTCTCCCCAATTACCGAGCTCTCTGCGCACAGAGCTCCTTCCCATGCATAGAGCTCATTCCTGTGCGCATAGCTCTCTTAGCTCATCGAGCTCTTCGCGAACAGAGCTCTCCGAGTGCGGCTGGATTCTGGGTGGGCCGCTCTAGCCCATTCTTATCTTATTCTCACCATAAATCGACCCGAGCCCAACAGATTAACCCAATTTGATTTATGCGCCCACATTTTCCCCCCATTCTACTAATGGAAAGTTCCCTTTGGTGGAATCGATTATTTCCAGCTGTCATGAGATTTGGTGATCATCGGGCGATATGGGCATATTTGGTGGCGGGGAGGAGACTGGAGATTATGATTATGAAATCAGGATCTCTTGATTCACTTATCCGTTCTACTATATGAAGCGGTGAGACCGCACGGTTTCTCACTTTTGTCCTACCGTCCTTCTCGATTCTTGTGCAGGAGCTCTGACTTCGCTCACCAAAGAGGTTTCATAACCTTTCACTCAAGGCTTTTGTAATGTATTCACTCTTATTTCCTCTCTAGAGTTACTTCTTTGTTTCTTGAGTTTTAGTGAATTTAGTAGAAATTTTGGTAAGATTGATCCGTTTCGTGGTAAGAATCTAGCGAAAAAACTGTTTTCCGTCGTTGATCCCGCTCTTGTTTGGATCAAACTTTAATTCTCAACAATGTTATTCTTTTACTCTTAGCAACAAAATATCTTTGATCTTTCTTACTTTCCCTTTCTTTTTCCTTTTTCACTTTACTTTCACCTTTATCTCTCTTACTTTTTACTACTCTACCTCCCATCTTCTTCATCACTTTTTCATTTTCATCCTTCTTCTTCATTCACACTTCTCTCTCTTTTAATTTTCTTTCTTATTCCATTTTTCATGGATCCGATTCAACTTGGGAGCCTCTCGGCCCGGCTCCGTGCGTGCCTAAGCCGTCCCGCGCGCTGTGCAGCACCCGAGCTTAGCGCTGACCAATCTAGTGCTGAACAAGGAAGCTCTGCACCAAGTCTTCTGCACGGCCATAGCTCCCACGCCGAAATCCCACGCAGCCCAAGCCCACGCACTGGACTCCTACGAAACCTGATCCCCAAATCCTTACGCCAAGCTCTGTCCAACCCACACCAAGACCCAACCGAGCCGCACCAAGACGAGCTTATCCGATCGACACAAGATCCCGCACCACACGCCTCCTTACAAGTTGGACGATCCGAGTGACAAGGCCGAATCGAGCCCCCTGCACCGCTCAGAGCCGCTATCTCTCGCGCAAAGCTCCTCGCACCAAGGATTACGCAGCAGTCTCGTCCGTTCGTGCGCCGAGCCCGCATCAAACTCCTGCACCAGATGCTGCAAGCTGAGCTCTCATTATGATGGTGTTCCCGAATAACCGAGCTCCTATGCGGTCTGCATCGAGTCTCTAAGTAGCTTGGCTTGCGAGGTTTCAAGGCTCGCTTGGCCCGAGGAACGCCTTCGCTCTCCTTCTCCTGGTGGCGAGTCCTCTTCTGATGCTATCTTTGTTGAGTCACAACAATCTTTTCTTCCTCTTGCATCTCTGACTTCAGGTACATGCTTTGGTCCCCATGTCCGTTCCTCATGTACCGAGGATAGATTAAGGGAATTTAGACGTAACTGCCTGATTCTGAAGAACATTGCCTTAGTTTCTCCGCTAGATTCTGAGTTTCTAGAACTTGTTAGGAAAGGCTATTGTTGTGCCTATGAGGTGTTTTTTTAGGTCATGCAGTCTCATCTTCCCTCTTCCTGAGGTCTTGGTGTATCTTATGCATGCCATGGGTGCTGCACTAGCGCAAATGTGCTTGAACCTTGTTCGGTCCGTAGTGTGCCTCCAGGTCCTTGCGGAGGAGTGTAGTCTCCCTTTGACCGTACCTATGCTAGCACATATGTATGCCATCAAAGGTACACCTGGTCATCGTGGGTCTTTTCACGTTGCCACAAACGTCAATTACAAGGTTTTCACTGGAATGCCAACAAAAGACGAAGACTAGAGGCCACGCTACTTTTTCTTTCCGGTGAATAAGTTCCCCATCGGCGACCTTACCCATATCGCTGTTATCGAATGGATCCTTGGGCCTGGTAGAGGCTAGATTCGAGTCCAGCTCGTTTTCTTTTATGTTATGTATTTTTCTAAGTAATTAATCTTGTTGTTGTTGTCTTTCTTTCTTGGAAGCTCCTCTGATCAAGGCGGACTTCTGTCTCGATCTTGCACATTTTCTTACCAGCGTTCAGCTCGGGTATGTTAAGTGTCCGCAGTTCAACTACGCTCGCTTTCAGGAGTCTGCATCTTGTCTCCGCGCTGCTAGCGCTGCTGAACATTCTGACTATTCCCCCGCAGATTTTAAAGGTAAGTTCACTTTTCTTGCTAAGTGTGTTCTATATTTATGATTTTTAGGTGTAAATTTAACCCTACAAGGCAACAACCTTCTTTTGCAGCTTTAGGTTTGATTCCAGGAACAAACATGTCTAGCTATCGCCAACAGAAGGCAGCCAACAAGGCCTCCTGGAAGTCCAGCGATGAGTCGGCTTGCTGAGACTCCTCCCCACCTCCCACACCTCCCATACCTCGCCCTGCTCATACGGAGAGAGCATAGGCATCCTCCCGCGCGGTTGCTCTCCCTTGCTCCACAGTTCCTCCAGTGCGCACCCAGAAGACTCAGACCGAGAGGGACCACGCTGAGAAGATTATAACTTCGGTCTCCGCGGCGATCCCTCACTCCGCTACAGTCCCCACTCTTGCCGCAGGTTCCCCCACCGTGGAAGGGGATGATCTTGATTCTGGGAAAGTGTCGGCTCGAGGCTTGAAGAGGAAGGCCACTGACAATGGGAAGAGGAGAGGTGATCTAAAGAATCCTAGGAGCTGCTGAAACTTCGACTACAAGTTAGAGTACAAAATCTGCATGGACAGAGTGTTCACTGCCTTTCTCGTGCGATAGTTTTGTCTCCTAGGATGCTAGATCCCTCTGTTGGAGGAGTTTTCGAATGAAGACAAGGAGGACTACTTAAAATTCTCAGATGCTATTGCACTGGTTGGCTTTCTCACCTTCTACTTTTTTATACTTAGTCATTTTTGGTCTTTTTTAACTTTGGAAACTTTCCTCTTTAGCTCCTTGCAGAGCACAACAGGGCGGTGCATTCCGGCAAGCTGAAGGCTAAGTCTATTGCAGAAAGTAATGGTTTGGCAGAAGCCAAGGAGAGGATTAAGGCTCTTTCTACTGAGGTTGAGTCTCTTATCGCCAAGCGGGAGAAGAATGAGGATCTAGTCAAGCGTGCGAAGGAGCGCCTAAACTGCATCTCCCATCTTGAGTACAAGCTGGATCATTGCCAGATCGCTCGTGACGGCTACAAAGGGAAGTTTGACCTTACAATATAGAAAATTTATGATGACAAGGCTTCTTTCACTGCTCAGCTTGGGGAAGCTGAGGTTCGCCTTCAAGAGGCGGAGAAGCGCGCTTCTGAGGCAGAAGCTCTCGCCACTGTAGCTGAGGCCCGAGCCGACGCCTTAGCGGGGACCCAAGAATCAGATTCTCGAAAAGCTATCATAGAGGCCAAGAAGGCAATTGGCGACCGAGTCTGTACGTGTGTTGAGCATATGCGTTCATATGCTTGCTTTCGTCGTTTCTTTCATGATGCGATTCTTTTGGTGAATTCCTAACACTTTTATTTTAAGTAGGTGAGGCTTCACCTTACTTCTCGTGATGTTGCCCTTGACCCTTTTTCTCGAGCCTCCGAGACTACTTCGAACATCGAGCTTCTTGAAGAGATTGTTCGTGGTAGCATTACGGATTTTAAGGCCGAGCTAGAGGAAGTTTCTGCTTATGGGGAGTCCCTTGTGGCAGCTTTATCTAAAGACAAATCAAAGGTCCCCCCACTTGACTTGGACGGTTTTATGCAGATCATTTTGGACTCTCTATCGCCTTCTCAAGTTGTCGTTACTTCACCCACTGCTGATGTTTCCGAGGCTGCACTCGATGAGTTTGGGTCGAACATAGGATTTTCCATGGAGGAATTCATGGTTGAGACAGCGCCAACTACAAAGACGGAGGCACCTCGCACCGAGACCTTGCAGCCTATTGAGACGGTGGAGCCCCGCGCTTAGACTTTGGAGCCTGCGGATGCGACAGTTTCCTGCACCAAGACTCCTCCATTCACTGCAGCTGATCTCGTGCTCCCTTAAGAGTATTTTACCTTTTAGTCTTTTATCAGACTTTGTTGTTTTTGTTTCATGTACTTTGCTCGGGATGACCCGAAGCCTTTTGTTTAGAACCAATTGCTTTGGATTCCGTTGACTTTGCCCAAGATGGCCTAATGCTTATCTTTTTGTATCTTATTCCACTAAGTTTTTATCTTTGCTTTAGCATTATTTTCCTTAGTAAATTTTTAGCTTTTTTAGTCTATCCTAAGGTGGGTGGTGACTGAGTTTTATACCTTGCCCCCCTGACCTTTGCCGAGCTGATTTTTTGTTTGAGGGGTGAATATTTAGTCTTAGACATAGATTTTCTTCTTGTCCCCGAACTGGTCTTACCCCGAGCCAAGCTAAATTGTGATTGACCGCTCGGGTAAGTTAGCATGTTCTTGTTTTTGAAACTTAATTTTTATGCTAGATTACGCTCAATGCGACTTTTGCCCATGAGCTAAACTCAACCCGCCCCCTAATTGAGTTAGTGCATTTTCATTTTTATTCACACTATTTTTCACACGTTCTGTTTTGCACGTAGCTTACAGTTAAGTTTTTTCCATCCCTTGGTGGTTTAAGGGGTTTACAGTTAAGTTTGTTCGAGGGGTGAATATTTAGGCTAAGACATAGATTTTATTCTTGTCCTTGAACTGATCTTACCCTGAGCTGAGCTGAATCGTGATTCACCGCTCGTTTAAGTTAGTGCGTTCTTGTTTTGAAACTTAATTTTTACGCTAGATTACGCTCAATGCGACTTTTTCCCATGAGCTAAACTCAACCCGCCCCCTAATTGAGTTAGTGCTTTTTCATTTTTGTTCACACTATTTTTCACATGTTCTGTTTTGCACGTAGCTTACAGTTAATTTTTTTCCATCCCGTGGTGGTTTAAGGGGTTTACAGTTAAGTTTGTTCGAGGGGTGAATATTTAGGCTAAGACATATAGATTTTATTCTTGTCCCCGAACTGATCTTACCCCGAGCCAAGCTGAATCGTGATTCACCGCTCGGGTAAGTTAGTGCGTTTTTGTTTTTGCAACTTAATTTTTTCGCTAGATTACACTCATTGCGACTTTTTCTAATGAGCTAAACTCAACCCGCCCCCGAATTGAGTTAGTGCGTTTTCATTTATATTCACACTATTGTTCACATGTTCTGTTTTGCACGTAGCTTACAGTTAAGTTTTTTCCATGCTGTGGTGGTTTAAGGGGTTTGCTTCCGCTTGTAGCTTGCAGCGGGTCGCGACACCATTGCAGTGGTTTTTTTGTCACTCACCGTTAAAGATCGTCTTATGAAAAAAGAAGAAACTTTTATTCATTCCTAAGAATCCCGTATAGGGGTTTACATAAGAAATTTCCAAAAATCAACGGTACAAATTTTTGTTTTGGGTTCGCATATCTTTCAGTAGTAAGATTTGAGGTGCATTGCATTCCACAATCTCTGCACCGGGACTCCATCTTCTGATTCCAGCTTATAAACCCCATACCATACTACCTTGGACACTCTATAAGGGCCTTCCCAGGTCATGCCCAACTTTCCAGCGCCATACTCCGCTGTGTTGGAGAAGACTCTCCGGAGGACTAAATCACACACCTTCACCCTTGTGTTATAGTGACATGCCACATCGTGTTGATAGTTTTGTAACCTCACCATTGCAGCATCACGCCTCTCGTCTATTAAGTCCAAACTATCAGCAAGCATCTCGTCATTCTGCTCCGGTTTCACAGTGTTCACCATCCTCCTAAGGCTTGGAATTGCAGCCTATGCGGGAACCACTTCTTCCATTCCATAAACAAGAGAGAACATTGTTTCATCGGTTGTTTTTTGTGGTGTGGTTCAACACGCCCACATGACGCCGTGGAGTTCGTCTGCCCAGCCTCCCTTGAAAATTCCTAATCTTTCTTCAGGTTGCTGAGTAGGATTTTGTTTGAGGCTTTCGCCTGTCCATTCCCTTGGGGATACCGCGGGGTGGACTTGCTCAATCTTATCTTCCAGGTCGCACAAAATGACTTGAACTTGTTCGAGATGAATTGCGATCCGTTATCAGTCACAATCTCATAAAGCATCCCATGGCGACATATGATGTTCCTCCACACAAACTTCTGGACCGCCGCCTCAGTCACATTCTTGAAGGCTCCTGCCTTTATCCACATGGAGAAATAGTCAATAAGGACTAAGAGGAACCTTGACCCTCATGTGGATGGGTGTAACGGGCCTACGACATCCATCGACCACCTCATGAACGGATATAGATAGGAGATAGAAGATAAGATCTCTACAGGACGGTGGATTAACGGAGCGTGCCTTTGGCACGCATCGCACCGCTTGGCATACTCTTCGCAATCTCTCGGCATTGTTGGCCAGAAATAACCTTGGCGTTTGATATTCAACACCAAAGTCCGCCCTAGTGAGTGGGATCCGCACAGACCTTCATGTACTTCTCGGATGATAGTTTCAGCTTCCTCCGAACCGAGACATGCTAGGTAAGGCCCCGCCATGCTCCGTTTATACAAGATGCCACATATGACACAAAATCTCGCACTTTGGACTTTTAGTTTGCGCGCTTGCCACTTATCCTCAAGAACTTTTCCCGTAGTGATGTATTCTTCTATTGGCTTCACTAATCCTTACTTTCCTCATCGTCTTGAGTTGCCCCCGGTTCGCCCCGAATGGAGCTTCTGGGTTTTCCACCCCGTGTGGAGCTGCAAGATTTCCTACCCTTAACGGAGCTTCGGAATCCTCCTCCCCGCGCGGAGCCTCAGGATTCCCCCCCCCCCAAGGAGAGCTTCAGGAGTATCCCCCTCGAACATAGCTTCAGGAGTCCCCCCCCCCGAGCAGAGCTTCAGGAGTCTTCCCCGAGCAGAGCTTCAAGAGTCTCCACCCCGAGCAGAGCTTCAAGAGTCTCTACCCCGAGCATAGGTTCGGGATTCTCCCCCCTGAGCGGAACTTCAAGACTATCATCTTTTTTCCTACTCGATTCTTCTTTTGCTCGTCTTCTCATTGACCGTGTCTGGATAACCACAATATGATTTTGACTTGATATGCTTGACTCCTCGATCGTCTCCACGGTTACCATTCTTCGAACCAAGGGATTTGAGGTAGACGCTCGCACGGCCAGTGCGTCAGCTGAGCTGTTCTCTCCCTGCGGTATTTTTGCCAACTCGAAGCTATCAAATTGTGATATAACGCTTTGGACCAATGTCATGTATGCCTACATTCTGGCGTCCTTAGCTTCATAATCCCCATTTATTTGACTAGTGACAAGCTAAGAATCACTCCACGCCCGGAGTTCTCTGACTTCGATCCCCTGTGCTAATCTCAATCCCGTGATGAGAGTTTTATACTCTGACTCGTTTTTTGAGGCGTTGAATGCTAGCCTGTAGGATTGTTCAATCACCTCCCTGGTCAGGGACTCCAACCGAACCCCCACTCCGGACCCATCTCTGGTGGAGGAATTTTCAACATGAAGTTCCCAAGCTTGCCCCGGTGAAGACCCTTCATGAACTCTGAGCGGAAGCTCGATAAGGAAATCTGCTAAGACCTGCGCTTTTGTACTCAGTCGGTTTCTATACTCTATGTCATATTCACTTAGTTCGATTGCCCATTTCACCATCCTTCTGGATTGATTCGGACCATGCAGTATCGTGCGCAATGGTTGAGTCGTCATGACTACAATGGAATGCGACTGGAAATAGGGACAGAGTTTCCAAGCTGAGACAATCACTGCGAGAGAAAGTTTCTCTGCCATAGTGTATCTTGTCTCAGCGGAGACCAATCTCTTACTTACATAAAAAACTAGTTTCTGATCTACTCCCTCTTCTCGTATGAGCACTCCACTCACCGCGGTTGCGGTGACTGCTACATAGAAAAATAAGGGCTCTCCAAGCACAGGCTTTGCCAGTACAGGTGGGTGGGAGAGGTATTCTTTCAGCTGCATGAAGGCGTTCTCACACTGGTCATCCCACATAAACTTCTTGTTCCCCTTCAAAAGTTGGAAGAAAGGAAGACACTTGACTGGTGAACGGGAGATGAACTTGTTCAGGGCGGCGATGCGCCTAGTCAAGCATTGCACTTCCTTCAGTGACTCGGGGATGACATCAAGAGTATCGCTGTTATCTAATTAGGGTTGGCTTCGATCCCTCTTTCAGTAACTAAGTACCCTAGGAATTCTCCCGAAGTGACTGTGAAGGTACAGTTCTCAGGATTCAACTTCATCCCATATTGATTTAACATCTCGAAGCACCTTGATAGGTGATGAACATCCTCATTGGCCTCTAAATACTTGACAAGCATATATTCCACATATACCTCCATTGTTTTCCCAAGCTGAGAGGAAACCATCTTGTTCACCAAGCTCTGGTAGGTCGCACCAGCGTTTTTCAATCCAACGACATGACTTTGTAACAATAAATTTCTCTGTCAGTTATAAAAGATGTCTTCTATTGGTCATCTGGATGCATCCTGATTTGATTATAACTACATAAGGCATTCATGAAGGAGAGAAGCTGGTTTCCCGCTGTGGCTTCCACGATTCTATCGATATGTAGGAGCGGGAAGCTATCCTTATGACAAGCTTTATTCAAGTCGGTGAAGTCAACACAGATTTGCCACTTCCCATTCTGATTTTTGGAAACTACCGGATTTGCCAACCACTCGGGATAATGAACCTCTCGAATAGAACCATTCGTTAAGAGCTTCTCCAATTTGTCATTGACGGCCTGAGATTTTCCAGGGCCAAGCTTACGCCTCTTCTGTGTGACAGGTTTGTATGCTATGTCAACATTCAATTCGTGGGAAATTACACCAAGATCAATAAGTGGCATATCGCTTGTTGTCCAAGAGAAGGTACTCCTATTGCTCTGTAGGAATCGCACTAAGTCTCTCTTTAGCTCTCCTTTTAGTTGCGTACCGATTACCACACAGTTGGTTGGGTTGACATCATTAATCGGTACCCGCATCGTGCAACTTTGTTGACGCTCGAGTTGCAAGGACCACTCCAAGGTAGACCCTGTGAGGTTCTCCACAAACAACCTGCAGTACCCCGCATCCTTCTCGTCTTCACTGAAGTGAGCACGGGTCATCGTGATTCGAAAAGCAGTCATATGTGCTTTCATATAAGATTTTCCTTCATAGAGGGGAAGTATGAGCTTCCCGATCTCTTTTATTCTTGCTTCTGTGATGCGTGGATTGAATAGAGTTTTCTCAGTCTTCGCGATCACGCGATCAATCTTCAGCGCGACGCTCAATGCATGGTAGACCTTTGACGTCATAGCAAGAAACTTAGCGTGTGTCTTGTCGATTGACCGACGTATGCTTTCGTAGTCTCCTGCACCCGGGCCAAGAGGAAGCTCACTAATGTTGTGCACCGTATCCCGAGCTGAGCTTGGAGTGTTCAGCACAATGTTTCCACCATGGGGGATAGAACCATCTCCTCCACGAGAATTCTAGGGGATCAGAGCTGTTCCGCTGAAGGACAAAACCCCAAGGTCCCGGTTGGGTTCGGCTTGCAGAGCCTCCTGCTCTGACAGGGACCCCACCAAGGAGATCTATCGTCATCACCGGTGGGGGAAGATTCCTCTGCGTTCCCAACCGTGCCTCAAATCGGTGTGGGCACTTGCGAGGGTCTCCAGAGCAGCGAGTGCATCACTTGATTCTTTATGTCTTTCGACAGAGCTCACCAGGGTCGCGAGTAGAGCATTCACCTCCGCTAGAGCATCAACAACTAGGTTGTTCATTGGTGAATCTATATCTTCTTTCTAGGTAGGAGTGACTTCTTCAGAAATTCCTTCAAGTCTGATCTCCATAGAAGGCGTCAAAATGTGAGAGCAAAATATCCCTCACACCGAATTTGATTAGAATTTTTGAATAGAAATGTGTTTGCTTTAATGAATCTCTTATGTGTTAACAATATTCTCTCAAGTATTACAAGTTTTTCTCTAAGAATATCAATTTTTTGCAGAAGATTCTCAGTCCGCTCTCCGGACCCACACAAAGACCATTTATAGGATTCTCCTCGCGACTTTCTCCTATATCTCTTGCACACAATGTGTCTTTATTGCCCTCGATATACCGTTACGCCTTTTGAACTTCTCGTAACTGTTGGCTCGGTCCGCTCTCATTGCTCCTTTGGAGACTCCGCTATGGGCTTCTTAGCGAACTGAGACAAAAACCCACTTAAGATTCTGGTTGTAGTGGGCCTCTCTAACCCATTATCCGCCTCTTTTGTGAATGGGCCTCGAGTGATCCATGTTGGTCCTTATTCGGGTATTCTGTCATGAACCTCCAACTGTCATTGTGGCTTGCCAAGATTTGTCTCCCCGCTTATCAATCTCTCCACGCACAGAGCTCCATCCGCACACATAGCTCTTTCTCTGCTCACCGAGATCTTTGCACACAGAGGTCTTTCCCGTGCGCAGAGCTCTTTCAACTCACCAAGCTCTCTGCGCATAGAGCTCTCCAAGTGCGGCTGGATTCTGGGTGGGCTGCTCTAGCCCATTCTTATCTTCTTCTCACCATGAGCCGACCCGATCTCAACAGATTGACCCAAGTCATTTGTGCGCCCACAGTTAACATGCAATATTTTCTTTGAAAATAGTTCCCAACTCGAAAGACAAAGGTAGACTAATCTTCTCCCGAAGTATAAGATCCCTATGTTTAAATCACTAAAGACAAACTCCTGCTGTATTTAGATGATTTAAGAATGAAATTCAATTCATATTCGATATGTTCATAATCCCCTAAGACAATACTCCCGCAAGAAAATGCACATATTCATCTAGACTAGATCAGACTTCTAAATCAAATCTCTTTGAGTTTATAATTCAAATATCAATGAACTAGTTAGCTACTCTAATTTTATGTAATAAGAACGAATCTAGACAGAGAACCTAACAATTTCTATCCATTCTATCAAACCTGTTGGGGTCAAAAACGGTCACGACAAAATTCATGTCTAAAAACGATCACGAAAATATTAATCACACGATCCGAACATTAAACCGAACTAGTCGAATCAACCCGATCAATGTAAAAAGCTGTGATACTTCCGAAAGACCATAAAGAATATGTTTCGGAAGAATCAGACAATAACCATAGAATCGCTAAGCGGTCGTCTCTGCACTCTTTTGTCCTTAGTTGAGAAGGTTTTTTCCCACCGGGTTTTCCTATCACTAATGTTTTAATGAGGCAAGATGGTCCTCTTACGTCCGATGTTGGATTAGCGTACTCGAATTGAATGTCCGAAGAATACGAGAAACCTCAACAGATGCACAATCGTCGGACAAAAGCTTTACTTCCGAGTATCATTTATGAAGAACACGATCCTTGCTCAAATATGAGCAATCGAGACATTTTTGGATATACGAAACAAATCGGACAATTCATCTCGCAATTGGCAAGATGAATTCATCTTTGAGATTCATCTCGCCAGTTGCAAGATGACTCGGAAAATTCATCTCGAAACTGGCGAGATAAATTTGTATATGCGATTCATCTCGCCAGTTGCAAAATGAATCAAAAAAATATATCGCAACTGGCGAGATGAATTTGCATATGAGATTAATCTCGTCGATTGTGAAAAGAACCGGAAAATTCATCCTGCAACTAGCTAGATGAATTTGTGTCTAAGATTCATCTTGTCAGTTGCAAGATGAATCGGAAAACTCATCTCGCAAATAGCGAGATGAATTCGTATAAGAGATTCATCTCTCTAGTTGCGAGATGAATTCGTATCGGAGATTCATCTCTCCAATTGCGAGATGAATCAGAGAATTTATCTCACAACTAGCGAGATGAATTCGTATATGAGATTCATCTTGCTACTTGCGAGAAAAATCGAAGAATCCATCTCGCCAGTTGCGAGATAAATCAGAGAATTCATCTCGCCATTTGTGAAACAAATCGGAGAATTCATGTCGCCAGTTGCGAGATAAATCAGAGAATTCATCTCACAACTGGTGAGATGAATTCGTATCAAAGATTCATCTCAGCAGTTGCGAGATGAATTCGTATATGAGATTCATCTCGCCAGTTGCGAAATGAATCGGAAATTTCATGTTTCGCCTCTTGTTTTGTATCATTCTAAGTCTCTGCTGAAGTTTTACAAAGAAAATTGTAAAACCGTTCCTTTCATACGATAAATTTTTCTGACACGCAAAGGAATCCCGAGATCGTTTCATATTATCTAGCCATCTGAAACGATAGCGGTTAACTTGAGTACTGACATTATCCCGTTTACGACCTTTTCCGAAAAAGCATCGATCGTATCATTGCGCGAGAGTTCTTTTTCTAGACATGAGTCATGAAAACTGACTAAGCAGTAAAATGGCCCAACGAGGCGTAAAGAACGATTACGGAGCAATTACGAGTCTAGATGGGAAACAAGCCCAAACGTGATGACGACTGAAGCTTGTCTTGAAAGTAGAGGAGAAATGGAAGAAATCCAAAAAGAGAAGATTTATGTAGAAGAATCCATCAAGAAAAGGAAGATTTTCGCAAAGAAACGGATGACGGAAAAGGAAGACGAAGCAATTCTGAAGCCTATATAAAAGAGATCAAGAGATGGTTCAAGACACGTCTAACTCTCTCCACACTAGAAATACTTTGGGTTTTTAATCTTTTATTTATGTTCTTAGAGAGCTGCGACTTAATTAGGTTATTCACTGTTTTCGTTGTTAGTTCTAGGGTATTACCGATTGCTCTTACGGTCAGAACTGCTGCCTGATTGTAAAACGTTTATGAGAATCAGAATAAGAAATCTCTTTTCCCTTGTTTTGGATTCGTTAATTTTTGTACTCTTTCATTTGTTTTCGTAATCTGATTTTTTGAACGTTTGACTCACAAAAATTCGGGATCTCTGGAAATTTAGAGTTTACGTTGATTTTCTGTAAATAACAGAAATTGACAGTGTGAATCTTGGTTCCCACAGTTTGGCGCTAGAAGGAGGGGGCCATATTTTTTGTTTTACGTCAAACCGCAAGTTCAGACATGACTACTAAAATTCAGAATAATCTACCACTTCGCAACGGCTTCCAGCCGCACGAAAATGATGAGCGAAGTCCGCCAATAAACATCAACGCGGTCAACGCCGACGCAAACACTGCAGCGTTCGAGGAGATTAAAAAGATATTCTTGGCTTCTGAAAAGAATTCGAAAGAACATGATAAGCTGACTAGCTCTCTTGCAAAACAGATAGCAACCTTAACCGTAAGAACCAGAGCTATCTTCCCACCTGGAACTACTAAACTTCGTGGGAGAAAACTTGATTTTGCAACCTCACATGACGGGATGCAGAACACGTAGAAGGAGCCGTCGGAACATAATCCCAACAAGAAAAGTCCCGATACTACGCTCAAAACCACTAATGAACTCCCACCTCTCAGTGAGTAAATGGAGGATATCAAAGTCGAATGAGTCAGTCAGGAGCTCAGTGAATTGTCCAAAGAATTTCTGCCTTCTTATTGTCGAACACCTCCATGGGGCAACCCTCGAATGGTTCTTTTGACTGAAACAAAACTCCATCGCGAGCTTCCAATAGCTTTCTGCAGAATTCCTCGAATAATACTCCATGTTCATGGATAGGGAAACTTTTGATGTCGATCTCTAGAGTCTCGCTCAAAGGGAGGACAAGTCATTATGATATCTCTTAAAACGGTTCAAGATCGTAATGTCAAGAGTCAGCGGCATCAGTAACAAAGTGGCCGTAGATGCGCTTTGCAGAACTCTCTGGTACAAATCCAAGTTTACAACGTGGTTAGCCCTCGAAAAACCGTGTACAATTCAGGACACCCTACACAAAGCCACATATTTTATTAACATCAAAGAAGAAATGAGAGTTATATCATAAAAGCATAAGCCAGCAAAAGTATACGCAAAGGATGCTTCCTCAGAGCATAAGTCAAAAAAAGAAAAACCCTCGTAACGACAAATACGTCTATCACGAGGGAGAAAACCTCCAAAGAGCGCATAACTACGCGATCAATCTGTCATCCGAAGGAGGAAAAACGTCAGGTAATACTTGGACCCAAAACACCTCTTACGACGAGAATTCGTTCTGCGAGTTCTACTAGACTAAGGGTCACTCCACGGAAAACTGCAAAGTTCTCTGAGCAAGATTGACGGAAAATTACTCGCAGGTTAGATATAAGAAATTTCCAGCGTAAACGATCTCCTCAAAGAGTCAAACCAGACGCCTAGGCCAGAACATGCACCGTAGAGAAACAATGCATCCCAAGGTCCCAGAACGAAAGGGAAGCGCGAAAGAGAACCTGAGGATAAAACCGGCGATGCAAACCGTCGCCGAGTAAACATGATAATTGGAGGATTGCAATACTGCCAGGATAGCGTCTATGCAATTAAGGCTTATAATCAAAAGGCCAAAACGAACGCTAATTGGCCCGATCATCTTCTCTTTACGTCCTCCGACTCACCGAAAAATGCGATCACCTTAGAGGAAAGCAAAACTCTCGTAATCGACATCCTTCACAGCGATCCTCTTATAATTCATCTTGTAGTTGCACGAATCCTCGTCAACACATGAAGCACAATAAACGTGATCTTCCGTGATACGCTTAATAGGATGAGCATCAAGCTGTATGAAATTACGCCTATGCCAAAACCGCTCATCGGATTCTCCGGTATGACTACTATTATTCTTGGATCGATTCAACTTCCCATAATGGCAACAGAAGTCACTAAAATCGTTGATTTCGTGGTAGTCGATCATCCTCCCATTTACAACGCGATTTTCGGAACACCGTGGATAAACTCCATGAAAGCAGTCTTGTGGACTTACCACTTGGGCATTAAGTTTCCGACACCCCACGGAATCTCCACAATCCGGGGATGTCAAAAACAAGCAAGATTCTGCTTCTTAGCTGAGCATAAACTAAAATGGGTCACAATGACACCAATGATCGAACCCAAACAAACAGAAAAAACTCAGGCGTCGATCGAAAACATTTCAGAAAAACCGAACAGCATTTCGGAAAAACACGGACCAGATTCATCAACCCTATAAATGGCTCGGCCCAAGGAAGGCGACCAAGCCTCCGAGCTTAACATCCCAGATCAAATGGCGCTAACAACGCCCGAAAAAGTCGCCAACCCAACTGTAGCCACTATGGCCAAAACGGACGATGCAACATCACCAAGCGAGTAATCTAACCCACGGTAACCAACTGAACTACAAGATGGATTGATCCCTGAAAAGGGTACGTAGGCAACTCTTCGCAAGAAAAGTGCAGCTGTCCCCCCTCTCCAAAAAGGGGGAGTGGATGCGTATATATATACTCGTATACTCCCATATTTTAAAATATCCACAAACAGACCAAAACATTTTTCTACCAAAAAGTTAAAACAAAACTCTTACAGCATCGCGAGATGTCGTGAATGATGAATAACAATTTTTCGGCAAGGATACCTTCCTCGATGAAAACACCATCTTGGAAGACAAACAATCATATGCACTAGCATTTCCTCAAACACATATCCTTCATGAAAACTCAATATGGTAGCATCTACCGTCGTGTTTGTTGCTGATCACAACAAACTTCTGAACTTGCACGAATGTAGTCTACATAGATTTCAAAACCAAAACGAGCGAACATCTGCTCCTATACCAAACCCGTTGGTAGGCCCCCGATGGACAAACTAGTCACCAAACGTTTCGTAAGATTGGTTCTCGCACATCTGACAAAAGGATATACAGCGCTATAAAAACCAAAATTTTGGTTAGCACTTCCGAACGGTCTTCAGAGAGATGCTCGGTTTTAAATCGATACGATTCTATCGCAGATTCCAACGTCGAAATGGAATCAGGTTGAAATCATAAATATGATGCGTAAGCCGGAATAAGTCATTGCACCCCTTAAAACTAAGATTAAACCTAGGTCTTGCCCTAAACCCAGCACAATGGTCTATAAACATCTCTAGACATAGTATCAAAAACTGAAATGAGATCCCTAAACTTGTCTCGTTGCTCACACACGCAAATCCACATAACTCAGAAATTAGATTTTTCGAAAAACTTGCACCTAAAATGGATAAGCTAAACATAGTGACAAATCAGAGAACGGAATATGGATTGACTACTCGTAATTTTGTTTTGACAACTAAACCATAAATTTAGACAACATAATCCATTTTACAAAAGCCGCAAGGCAACAGGGATTTAGAGCCAGCTACGACCAATCCTTACAAACTGAATATTGCCACACTCGGCCAAAATCATAACCTATATAGGGAATATACTCCATTCATACATAAACTTGCGCTCCTCACGAGTCACACTCGAAGAAGACAGAACACGACCGTCACATCCTCATCACCGTAAGTAGCGATCCTGACTTCTTCCAAAACAGAGGAAACCGAAATCAGAGCCCAATGCTCCCAAACCCTCTCATCAATAAGAGAGATCAAAGACTCTACATTTTCACGTCTTATCATATAACTTGGAATCTTGTCCATCTCGGTGTTATAAGAATAGTCGGGATGTTTGGCATGCCACAAGGTATCCACGAAACCACAATATTCACGATACTCCTCGAATGACCAGTACACTTGCTTGAACAGATGGTTTGGCTCAGTCTAGTCGGGCACGACAAAGTCTAGTTATCCACGACAAAGTTTTGTAGCCCACGACAAAGTCTGGTCATCCACGATGAAGTCCAATCGCCTACGACAAAGTCTGGTCGCCCACCATGAAGTCTGGTGATCCACGATGAAGTCTGACCGTCCACGATGAAGTATGGTCACCCACGACAAAGGCTGGCTGCCCACGATAAAGTCTGGTAACCCATGACGATGAATTCTGGAAACCCACGATGAAGTTTGGTCACCCAAGATTAAGTCTGTAAGCTTTGGACGAAGTCTGGCCACCCACGATGAAGTCTGGCCGCCCATGATGTATTCTGGCCGCCCACGACAAAATATGGTCTCCCATGATGTTTTCTAGTCGTCCACAACAAAGTATGGTCGCCCACGACAAATTCTGACCACCCACGACAAAGTCTGGTCACCCATAACAAAGTCCGGTCGCCACGATGAAGTGTGGTAACCCACGATGATGAAGTCTGGTATCCCACGACGAGGTTCGATTGACCGCTATGAAGTCTAGTTGCCCACGATGAAGTCTGGTCACTCACAACAAAGTCTGGCTGTCCATGATGAAGTCTGATCGCCAACGATGAAATATGACCGCCCAAGATAAAGTCTAGCCGCTCACGATAAAGTCTGGTCGCTCACAACAAATTTTGACCTCCCACGATGAAGAATAGTCGCCCGTGATAAAGCTTCAGACTTTTAAGCCATCGATTCCGCTAACTTACTTAACTAATACCTTGCAAGAACACTTTAACAATTCTTATGAGCCGGGGGCAAACTGTTGGGGTCAAAAACGGTTACGACAAAATCGATGTCTAAAAACCTTCATGGAAATATTAATCACACGATCCGAACATTAAACTGCACTAGTCGAATCAACCCGATCAAAGTAACAAGCCGTGATACTTCCAAAAGACCATAAAGAATATGTTTAGGAAGAATCGGACAACAATCATAGAATATCTAAGCGATCGTCTCTGCCCTCTTTTGTCCTTAGTCACAGAAGGTTTTTTTCCCACCGGTTTTTCCTATCACTAAGGTTTTAACGAGGCAAGATGGTCCTCTTACGTCTGATGTTTAATTAGCGCACTCGAAATGAATGTCTGAGGAATACAAGAAACCTCCACGGATACAAAATCATCGGAAAAACGCTTTAATCCTGAGTATCGTTTGCAAACAGAACCATCCTTGCTCAAATACAAAAATTGAGACATTTTTGAGTATACGAAACAAATCGGAGAATTCATCTAGCAATTGGCGAGATGAATCAGACAATTCATGAATTCGTATATGACATTCATCTTGCAACTGGCGAGATGAATTCACATATAAGATTCATCTCGCCATATAAAAAATGAATCAGAAAATTCATCCCGAAACTGGCGAGATAAATTTGTGTCTATGATTCATCTCGCCAGTTGCAAGATGAATCAGAAAATTCATCTCACAACTGGCGAGATGAATTAGTATCAGAGATTCATCTCGCCAGTTGCAAGATGAATAGGAGAATTCATCTCACAACTTGCAAGATGAATTCGTATATGAGGTTCATCTCACCAGTTGCAAGATGAATCAAAGAATTCATCTCACAACTGGCGAGATGAATTCGTATCAAAGATTCATCTCGCTAGTTGCGAGATGAATCACATAATTCATTTCACATATGGAAAAATGATTTCTTATGAGAGAATGATCTCACTAGTTGCAAGATGAATCGGAAAATTCATGTTTTTTCTCTTGTTTCGTATCATTCTAAGTCTCCGCTGAAGTTTTACGAAGAAAATTGTAAAACCCGTTCCTTTCATAAGGTGACTTCCTGCAACACGCAGAAGAATTGCGAGATCATTTCGTATTATCTATACATGTGAAACGATAGCGGTTAACTTGAATACTAATATTATCATGTTAACGACCTTTCCGCAAAAGCATCGATCCTATTATTGCGCGAGTGTTCTTTTTCTCGACATGAGTCATGAAAACTTTATAATCTGTAAAACAGCACAACGAGGCCTAAAGCACGATCACAACCCACTTACGATTCTAGATGGGAAACAAACCCAAACGTGATGACGGTCGAAGCTTGTCTTGCAAGCAGAGGAGAAATGGAAGAAATCCAAAAAGGGAAAATTTTTGTAGAAGAATCCATTAAGAAAAGGAAGATTTCTGCAAAGGAGCGAAAGATGGAAAAGGAAGACGAAGCAATTTCGAAGCCTATATAAGAGAGATCAAGAGATGGTTCAAGACAAGTTCAAATCTCTCCACACCAGCAATACTTAGGGTTTTTAGAATTTTATTCTGTTCTTAGAGAGCTGCGATTCAATTAGGTTGTTCACAGTTTCCGATGTTAGTTCTAGGGTATTTACTGATTGCTCTTACGGTCAAAACTGCTGCCTGATTGTAAAACATTCACGAGAATCTGAATAAGAAACCTCTTTTCCCCTATTTCGTATTCGTTAATTTCGTACTCTTTCATTTGTTTTCGTAATATGATTTTGTTAACGTTTGACTCACAGAAATCCGGAATCTCTGGAAAGTTAGAGTTCACTCTGATTTTTCTTAACTAACCGAAATCGACAGTGCGAATCTCAGTTCCCATAAAACCCTGACATTCAACTTGGTTTCACTGGGAGAAACCCTAAAACCTAACAAGTGGATTATTCAGACATGATAACAAGAACATATATCATAGAAAGGGTAAACATTGCAGAAAATAAAAACCAAATTGTATATATTGAAATCAATGTTCAGAAATCCTCTTGAATACAGAAGTAGATCCCTTCTCTCTGCAAAATTCTGTAAATCTAATGTTTTGTGTGTTTCTAAAGAAATAAGCTAAAAGACTTTTATAGTCTATAAAATAAATGGAAAATAAAAACCCAATAAGAAAAACTAATAATAAGCCTTGAGGACGAATGCGTCTTTTTTCTCTAATTCACTCTTCTTTGTGTAAAGGGATCAATCGATCCATACTAGGATTGATCGATTTGTGCACCAAAAAGATATCAATCGATCCAGCTAGGATTGATCGATCTAAAAATTCGTAGGTTCTCGAGGAACTTGGATCGGTCGATCCATGCTAGGATCGATCGATCTCTTCATACTTGCACGTCTGGATCGATCATGCTTCAGCCTAGATCGATCCTTTCATCTTCATTTAGTCCATTTGCTCCTGAATTCCTCTGAAAATCATCCTTTTCGCTCCATAACGTCTCAAACACCTAAAATTCCAAAACATGCTAAAACACAAGGAAAACACTAGAATAACACCAAATATTAAGTATAAATACCCATTATAAAGTGTTATGACCGAGTGATATCAACTCCCCCAAACTTAGATCTTTGCTTGTCCTCAAGTAAAGCAAGACCAATTCTAGAGAAGAGGTTTGAAAACGACCACACATGAACTCTCAAAGTCTCAGCAACCCCAAGTTTAGACATCAAAAACTAAAGGACGCTAATCCTAGACAACCACTGCAAATGAAATGTTTACCACCACCTAATTAACAACATACTTTCTACTATAAACACCAAATTAATCAAACCATCACGTCATATCAACAGCTCATTAGATTCATTTAAGTTCAAACAAGTGCGTGCTTACGTATGGAGTATCGATGAACGCTCTAGAGTATCCATCATTCAGAATCCCCATACCAATTCGAGCATCGAGCCACTTCGGATCCCGTCCTTTCCTTCTCCTTTTCTCACTTTTTTATTCATTCTTTTTCTTTCTTCTATTTTTTACTACTTCTTTCTCTTTTTTTAGCAGATGGTTTTTTCTGGGATTGACTATAGATTTCTAGATCATGCTTTCAATACTTTTTCTATACCATTTTTTCTGAAGGGAAGGAGAAGGGGATCAGAATCATACTGAAAGAACTGTTGGTTTGACAGAGGGTTGAAGACAAAAATACCTAGCTAAAAGTATTCCAACACCATAGATAAGAAAATTTAAAATCAATTTAAGTCATAACCAAGTAAAGCTAGCATCAAATCATCAACAATCCAAAAGATCGGAATTTTCAAAAGCATATCAATTAATCAATGGCGTTCCAATCCTAGATGCAACAGTTAATCTAAGTCAGTAGTCAAGTAGAGAATGATACCAAACTAACATCGGGTTAGTAGTCATCATGGATTTTGGTCATTATTCCTTCGACTCGACTCATCTAGACTCATCTAAATACCAAAACCAAATTTTTAGAAAATTTCATCAAAATAGAAAAAACATCAAAATAACGTTAGTAGCATTATATACCCTCCCCCAAAATTATTTCACACCGTCCCGATGTGAACATAAATCCAGAAGAAGGATATAACATAAGTTTGAAAGATAGAAAAAATGAAATAAAATTACATAAGTCCAAACTGAAAAAGAAAAAGAAACTGAAAATGTGAAGTCCAATCAGTTCGAGGCTGTCCTGAACTGCCACCGTCTCTCTCTCTCTCTCTCTCTCTCTCTCTCTCTCTCTCTCTCTCTCTCTCTCTCTCTCTCTCTCTCTCTCTCTCTCTCTCTCTCTCTCTCTCTCTCTCTCTCTCTCTCTCTCTCTCTCTCTCTCTCTCTCTCTCTCTCTCTCTCTCTCTCTCTCTCTCTCTCTCTCTCTCTCTCTCTCTCTCTCTCTCTCTCTCTCTCTCTCTCTCTCTCTCTCTCTCTCTCTCTCTCTCTCTCTCTCTCTCTCTCTCTCTCTCTCTCTCTCTCTCTCTCTCTCTCTCTCTCTCTCTCTCTCTCTCTCTCTCTCTCTCTCTCTCTTTCTCTCTCTCTTTCCTAGCAGAAGGTCCCCCTCATCATCGCTACGATCTTGAGGTGCTCTGAAACAAGCTGGGCATCGTATCTTGGCAATCACATTCCACATCCTCTGAACCATGCTGTGCGTCCTCTCTGTAGCATCCGTTGTCCATATGATCATCTCAGAATCGGTGAAATCAGAGCGTTGGGGTGGCCGGTCGAACTCACTAAAGTCCTCAGAAAGGATAGGCGAACCATCCTTTGCGCTGGGCTCTCGCTGGTGTCTTTGCCTCTGAGCAGGTCTTTGACGTCGAGCCTGGTCTCGAGGAAGCTGTGGGGGCATCAGATACATGTGCTGGCGCACCATGTAGATGCTCATATCTCGAGAGAAATAAGATGTTGGCTAGAGAAGTGATGTTGGTGATCTCTTGCTTCGGCATGTAGACTCTACACCTGTCCTCTCTTGTGGTGGAACTTGTAGATCGTTGGTTTCTCGAACCACTTGGTAGAGAAAAGGTAAGGCCAATCAACCCGGTTGGTTACCTTTGCCTGAAAACACGACTCAAGCGGGATCTCAACATACAACAAAACTGGGATAGCTAAACTACCTATCACCTCAATACGAGTCGGGTTCCTCAGGGCATCCATCTTTCGACTCGCCAAAATCTTCGTAAATACCCATTTCAAGTTGATATCATGCCGAGCTTGGTCTTGGCCAGTCTCATAGCTCACCACTGTGAAATGGCATAATCCATAGTGTAGGAGCTCAAGCTCCATAGAACTGACAGCAGCCGACTCGGACTTACCAGAGAAAGTAGACGCCAAGATCTTCAGAGCTATTCAAATTGCGGGGTTACGAATAGCAGTGAGCTTTGTGGTCCTAGACTCATACTTCTCGTATGCTATCACATCCCATAAGTTGGTATAGGAGTAGAAGTTGGGCAGTTCTGGAAGATACCCCTTTGAATTGAACTCGAAGATGGGTTCGAACTTGGCCATCAGTATCCTGTAAAGATGACCAACGCAAAAGAATTGTACCTCCGTCTCGGAAATGTGAGCATGTCGTGGATCTGGGCTAGGGTTGTAGATGCGAAACGCAACTAGGAACTACCTTGTAAGGTTGGGATATAGAGGGTAAGCCTATAAGGGAAAGGTCCCGAGACCCATTCGAGTGATGATACCACTAACGTCCTCATCACTCCTAATGCGACCAAAGCTGCATGATCAGAAAATCGAGTGGGATCCATCTGACCCTGCAAAAGAGCGTTGTAGAACATAGAATCAAACTGATCCCACTTGTATATGAACTTCTTATCCTTCCAACCCTTGTGGATTTTGAGCTGGGATACTACCAAATCGAGTCGGCAGTTGGTGAAGCGCGTCTTCGGTTTCCGAGGCTGAGGATTTTGTTTGTACTTCAGATTGATAACCGATTCTTCCTCTTCGTCTTCCTCATCGTTCGCGCTGCTACTAGCTACCACTTACCCTTTTTCTTTCACGGTAGCTCACTTCTCTGTCTGAGGTGGAGCGGTTGAGGCTGAGCGAGTTGTTTGTTGTTGATTTTGCTTTGAGCTTCGAGAGCGGGTTTTTTTCCTGTATCTATTGGTGGATCCTCCTCCAAACCGGCATACCGCATAGGATCTTTGTCAGCTGGATCCATTATGCAAAGGAAGGACTTAAGACAAAATTAGCAACTGAATCATATCGAGAAAAATGAGTGAATGGTTATGCAATGATCAAACAATATCAACATTATAGTTAACAAGAATCAATTGCAAAAGGAACCATTTAAAACACATTGATCGAGTAATACTAACATAAACCATTAGCAAGAATCACATGCATTATCTATGTAAGTCAAGACATTAGCGAACTCCAAAAATCTATAAAAAAATTCCAATGAAGTTGTCAATCAATCATGAAGGAAGTTGGACAATAATTTGAGCAATACCAATCAACAAATTAGCAAGAATCAAATGAACAACCATTTCAAGAATCAAGATTCAAACTTTTGAAACATAGAAATTGCAAATAAGAATTATGAAATTCCAAATCAACACAAACAACAATCCAAACTCATTCCTAAACCATTTTCCTATCTCATTTGAGCATAACAATTCCATCATAAAATCCTAATACTACCAAACCTGAAATCCCTATCAAAATCTCAAACCCAAAATCCAAATTCCTCAATCTCAACATAACTCATCCAAAATCTACATGCATTCATAAATTAACCACAAAATAGAGTATATAAGCACATATATAACCATTGCTATCATTCCAATCCAACAAAACACAAAAACCCCTTATGAACCCTAATTTTCGAATTAAGAAGAGAGAGTTAGGGTTCTATACCTTGCTTCAATTGAAATGAAAGTGAGAGAATCATATTGGGCTTTGAAAATTGAGTGGAATGGAGTCTAAAATCTCAAATATAGGTTGAGAATTGGATGAGATAGAGATGTGGGATTTGAAGAATTTTTGGAAGTTTTTGAGAAAAAGTGGTGAAATAGGTGTTTGGATCGAATTAGAAGTATGGAGGATGAAGAAATCAGTTTGATTTAAGTAAAAACCGGTTTAGTTCCTGAAATCTGGTTCAACTTAAGTGATTTTTTGACTAATCTGGACGAGGGATCGATCGATCTTTGCAAGGATCGATCAATCCCTTTTTTATGTAGCTTCATTGGATGTTTGGATCGATCGATCCATAGACGGATCAATCGATCCATTTTTTTGCTGGTCTAGACTTCGATGGATCGATCGATCCCTAGACGGATCGATCGATCCTTTTATATGGGGCAATTGTGGTTGAAGGGATCGATCGATCCATAGACGGATCGATCGATCTGAGCATTCGACCAAAATTTCCATTTCCTGAATTTCCTGAAATACTTTGAACTCAAAACTAAAAATTAAAAATTAGTGATCTAAAATCTAAACTGACTCAAAAATAGGACCTAATAAATTGAAAACAGAAAATAGTGGGTTGCCACCCACTCAGTGCTTGTTTGACGTCATTATCTTGACGATACTCACCTCTAAACAGAGGCTAGATCTGCTAGAGGAATCTCAGGTTCCTCCGTGAGCTTTGAAGTAGCTAGATAAGGCTTAAGGCTCTGACCATTTACAAAAAAATCATTACCTTGGCAGTTTATAAGTAAAACTGCACCATATGGTCTTACCTCTTTGATGAGAAACGGTCCAGACCACCTAGATTTCAATTTCCCAGGGAATAATTTCAATCTAGAATTGTAGAGCAATACCTGATCACCCGGTCGGAAGTATCTTGGAATGATTTTCTTGTCATGTCCAGCTTTGGTCCTTTCCTTGTAGATCTTGGAGTTTGAATGTGCTATGTGGCGAATCTCTTCAATCTTATGGAGTTGAGTGAGACTCCTTTCTGTTGCGGTCTTGATGTCGAAGTTTAGTAACTTGACAGCCCATGCAACCTTGTGCTCCAATTCTACAAGTAAGTGACAAGATTTACCATAGACAAGGTTAAAAGATGTAGTACCTATAGGAGTCTTGAATGCTGTTCTGTAAGCCCATAGAGCATTGTCTAGCTTCAAAGACCAATCTTTCCTAGAGTTATTTACCATTTTCTGTAGGATAGCTTTGATTTCCCTGTTAGAAACCTCTACCTGTCCACTAGTCTGAGGGGGTTATGGTGTTGCGACTTTATGCTTCACCCCTTGCTTATTGAGCAAACTTTCAAAGACTCTATTGATGAAATGAGTTCTTCCATCGCTGATTACTACTCTGGGGATACCAAACCTGGGGAAAATCACAGACTTAAACATTTTTAGCACAACTTTTGCATCATTAGTGGGGCTAGAAATTGCTTCTACCCACTTAGACACATAATCAACAACAACTAGAATATAAAGGTTATTATGAGAAACATGGAAATGACCCATAAAGTCAATTCCCCACACATCAAAACATCTACTTCAAGAATGAAGTTATGTGACATCTCATTTCGCTTTGAAATGTTCCCTTATCTTTGGCAAGAATCACAGTGAGATATGAAGTTGTGAGCATCTCTGAACATAGTGGGCCACAAGAAATATGCTTGGAGTACCTTAGAAACCGTCTTGAATGTAGCAAAGTGAACGACATAATCTGAACCATGACAATGGTACAGAACATTATGAATCTCTTCCTCAGGAAGACATCTTCGGAAAATACCATCTTTACAAAATTTGTAAAGGTATTGTTCATCCCAGTAGTAATGTCAGACATCATTCAAGAACTTTTTCTTTCGGTAACCTGAAAAAATCTTGTGGTTCAACATCAGCAGCTAAATAGTTAGCAAAATCGCGAAACCAAGGGGGTAATCAGAGTAGTCTTATGGGGGTCTATAGATAGAAATGTTCTCATCCTATATGGTGATGATAGCAAAAATGCGTTCCTCTGGAAAATAGTCATCGATGTGAACATCCTCTTCAACTATGAGTTGAGATAGGTGATCTACAACTCCGTTTTCAATTCCCCTCTTTCTTTTCTCTATGAATCAAATTCCTGCAAAAAGTAAAATCCAACGCAGTAATCTGGGTTTAGCATCCTTTTTAGAAAGGAGATACCTCAATGCCGCATGATCGGTGTGGACTACTTCTTTGGATCCCACTAAGTAGGATATGAACTTCCTCAAAATCGAATACAATTGCTAGGAGCTCTTTCTCAGTTGTTGCATAATTGTGTTGAGCTAGATCTAGAGTCCTAGAGGTATAGTAAATGACATGGAGCTTCTTATCTTTCCGCTGTCCAAGAACAGCTCCAACAGCGAAATCGCTTGCATCACACATCACTTCAAAAGGTAATTCCCAGTTTGGTGGTTGCATAATTGGAGCACTTACCAAAGCTCCTTTGATTGATAGAAAGGAATATTGGCAATCATCATCCAATTCGAACCTGACATCCTTGCACAACAGCTTTGTAAGAGGTATAACAATCTTTGAGAAGTCCTAAATGAACCTTCTGTAGATGCCTGCATGACCTAAGAAGCTGCGAACATCCTTGACGCATATGGGTGCCTGCAAATTAATCATTGCCTCAATCTTGGGTTTGTCCACTTCGATACCTTTCCCATAAATTTTGTGTCCTAATACGATTCCGCTAGTCACCATGAAATGGCACTTTTCCTAGTTCAACACTAGATTTTTTTCCTCGCATCTCTGAAGAACCCTGCACAAGTTAGCAAGACAAACATCAAAGGAAGATCCATAAACAGAAAAATAATCCATGAATACTCCCATGAAGTCTTTAATAAGGTCAGTAAAATCGACATCATGCATCGCTGAAACGTAGCTGGGGCATTACACAGTCCAAAAGACATCATGCGATAAGCATAGATTCCAAATGGACATGTGAATGTCGTCTTCTCCTGATCATCTGGGTGAATTGGAATCTGAATGAAACCTGAATAACCATCTAAGAAACATTAATAAGGGTGATTAGCCAATCTTTCAAGCATATGGTCAATAAAAGGTAAAGAAAATGATCTTTGTAAGTTGCAGCATTTAATTTCCTGTAATCAATACACATCGTATGACCTGTAATAGTTCTAGTCGGGATCAACTCATCATTCTCATTCTTAACAACCATTATTTTTCCTTTCTTAGGAACTACATGCACAAGACTAACCCATTTACTATCAGAAATAAGATAAATAATTCCTGCATCTAGAAGTTTCATTATCTCTTTCTTTATAACATCCTTCAAGTTGGGATTTAACCTTCTATGATGTGCAATGGAAGTCTTAGATTCATCGTCTAGATGTATCCTATGCATGCATAAGTCTAGTGAAATCCTTGTGATATTATCTAGGGTGTAACCTAGAGCTCTACGATACTTTCTTAGTTTAGAAAGAAGTAAGGCGGTCTCTATGTTATTCAAGTCGACATTCACTATCACAAGGTATATAGAATTAAGACCTAGAAACGCGTACCTTAGCCCTGCTGGCAGGGGTTTGAGTTCCAGCTTTGGAGCTTTAAGCTCGCTCCATGGATCAGTAAGTGGTGCATGGTACAATTTAGGTGGAGACTTGGCAGCTGTCTCCCCTTGTTCCACATAGTCGGTCATCTCCTCAGTCCTCCTACAAGTATCTAACATCCTGGTGTAACCTGAAACATCATCACTAAGGGAAAAAGACTCATTAGTAATTTTAGTCAATGCAATCTCTAAAGGATCATCAAACAAAAAATCGCCAGAAACTCCCTCAACAACCTTTGCAATGGTATCAACCCAAAAAGACTTGGCATCTAAGGATGGTTTCTTCAAAACCTTTTGTAGATTAAACTTCATCACCATATCACCGAAATGAAAATCGATCTTGCCTTTCTTGACATCAATGATAGCTCTCGTAGTTGCTAAAAAGGGTCTTCCCAATATAAGTGGATCCTTTGGTTCTTCTCAAAGCTCTAAAATACAAAGTCGGTTGGCACAAAGGCTATCCCAATCTTCACAGGTAGATTCTCAAGAACTCCAACGGGATACTTCACATAACGATCAGCTAAGATGAGTGAGATCTTGGTACCTTTGATGTCTGTCATACCTAACCTTTTTGCCACAGATAGAGGCATAAGGTTCACACTAGATCCCAAATCACAGAGAGATCTAGCGACTGTGATGTCACCAAGCTGTACTGATAGAAGAAAGCTTCCAGGATCTCCAAGTTTCTTAGGCATGCGGTTCTGTATGATCAAAATGCACTCTTCTGTGATGATCATTTCCCCTTCTTCTAAGGTGATCTTGCTTGTGAGCATGCTTTTGACATATTTCCTTAAAGAAGGAATCATTTGACAAGCATCAGAGAATGGTAATCTAACAATTAATTCCTTGATCATCCCCTTACACTTGGCATCCACTAGATCTTTTATAGACTTCTTGGGTTGGACTGGATATGGAACTTTCGGTTTGTAAACTTGAATTGGAACTTGGGATCGATCGATCCCTTAATGGATGGATCGATCACCGACTTTTTCGAGTTCTGGACCGATGGATCGATTGATCCTTCATGGATCAATCGATCTAGTTTTCTAGAGCTTCCAGTTTTGGATGGATCAATGGATCCTTGATCATGGATCGATTGATCTGATGAGTCTGGAAGTTTTTGTGAAATTGGATCGATCGGTCCCTGCATCTTCATCATTTTTGGGCTTTTTAAAATCTGCATTTTCTGCAGATTCATCGACTTCTTCTACCAGAACTTCACCAGTATGCTATTTTCCTGTATTCCCTACTAATGATTTTCGACTTCTCAGTGTGACAGCATTCACAAACTCTTTCTCGGGATTTGAATCATATATCTCAGAAAGAAAAGTAGTTGGTCTTCTACAGCTTCAGTAGTTTGAGCAACTTGAGTATCCAAATGCTTAACATCAGTAGTCAATGCTTCGAATTTTCCAGTTCAAATCATTGTACATACCATCCATCTTAACATTTAGGTTCCTTTCAGTTTGTTGATGACCATCCAATATCTTTATGAGCATGGCTTTTAGACTGTCCTCTTGCTGAACTTTTGGTGGAGGTGCTTGTTGATAAACATGATGAGATTGCTGTTGAAAGCTACCTGGATTGTAATTCTGAACAAAGCTCTTATTCCGGTTTCCTTGAAAGCCATTTCCTCTAGCGTTCTTATCACTCCATGATAGATTTCCCTTTTTGAAAGCTTGATTGTATCCTTGGTTTTACACTCTTTGACCTTTTCTATTGATGTAGCTCACTTCTTCTTCTAAAATATCAGGTCCTTGGAATGCAAAACAATATGCCTCTAACTTCTCTCTTCATCTTCAACAAAACTGACTTGTCTCTGATTCTAGTTCTTAAGAAGTCTAGTAAGAAGCTCTTTAACTTCAACTAGTTTAGAGGATTCTGATCCAGGTGATCTTCCTCTTCCATCATAATCTGGACAATGGTTATTGTTACTCGCATCTAGATTGTCTATAAGCTGATATGCTTCATGCATTGACTTAGTCATGAAATCTCCATTACTAGCTGTATCTAGAGAAAGTCGGTACTGAGGTTTGATACCTATGTAAAACGTATTGAGGAGATTTAGCTCAGAAAACCTATGATGAGGACATCCCTAAGGTATTCTTTGAATCGATCCCATGCCTCAAAGAATAACTCCACAAGACCTTGCTGAAATTGAGATATCTTTCTTCAAAGATTGTTGGTCCTAGTAGAGGTGTACAAGTGTCCTAGAAACTTGGATTTACAATCATCCCAAGTCTCGATGGAATTAACAGGCAGATATTTCAACCATCTGAGAGCCTTGTCAGCTAGTGAGGGATTTAATATCTTATAATGCATAAAGTATTAAGAGACTCCATCAATCTTAACAATAAAGCATATGTCTTCAAAACTACAGAGATGATCCATTGGATGATCGGTAGTAAAACCATGGAATTGATTCTGGCGAATTGATAGTAGGATTTTTTGGTCCTGGGTTATCAATCAACCCATCGTTGTAGTATGGATGGGTTTTGGTCAATCCATAATGGGAAAGAACTAAGCAGTGAGAATGTGTTGGATGCTTTAAAGTCAAGCTGATGTTAAAAAGGGTTTGGGTGCAAAAGGGTCCTAAGTGCAACGAAAGTAAAAATGCATAAAACAGAGAAATGCTTCAAACACTTTGGATGAAAAACAGAACAAAAGCAAGAAAGGTAAAAACGTGCAATCAATGGTAAGGTCGTTCCTGAGGACTAAGGGTAACTGACTTGGGTATCCATCCTGGGCTACCTAGGTACCTAACATACCTCAAACAATGAGCTGACTCCTAGACAGTAGCTCAACTAACAATCAATTNCTACCTAGCAGGCATTAACCTCTACTACCCTAGCTAACTCGTTTCCCACGACTATTCACAGAGAAGGGGAAACGAATCTCTGCAACCCCCTCAGTCAGGTCACATCCAAATACTCACCTCTCGGTGTTGCAGGGCCTAACGGCGGGCCTCCATCCCTGTCGGG